>PVJI01002188.1:11485-152718 GCA_004026765.1 Micronycteris hirsuta | reverse complement strand
ATGAAAGTTTTGCTGGATAGATTATTCTTGGTTGTAGGTCCTTGCTTTTCATGATTTGAAATATTTCTCTCCAGCCCCTTCTTGCTTGGAAGGTCTCCTTAGAGAAATCCACTGACAGTCTTATGGGAATTCCTTTGTAGGTAACTGTCTCCTTTTCTCTTGCTGCTTGTAAGATTCTTTCCTTATTCTTGACCTTGGGCAATGTTATTATGATGTGCCTTGGTGTGTTCCTCTTTGGGTCCCGCTTCTTTGGGGTTCCCTGAGCTTCTTGGACTTCCAGGAAGCCTATTTCCTTTGCCAGATTTGGGAAGTTCTCCTTCATTATCTGTTCAAAAATACGTTCAATTTCTTGGTGTTCCTCTTGTCCTTCTGGAAGGCCTATGATCCGGATGTTGGGTCGTTTACAAATGTCTCTGAGGTTCCTGAGTCCCTCCTCATTTTTTTGAATTCTTGTTTCTTCCTTATGGTCCACCCCATTGGTTTGAGTCCCAGCTTCCTTTTTTTCCCTATTGGTTCCCTGTAAATCTTCCTCCGTTATCTTTATTGTTTTGTTCATGTGATCAACTATTTCTTCTAGTTTTGTGAGCATCATGATTACCAGTGTTTTAAACTGGGCATCTGTTAATTTGGCTATCTCTTTGTCCGTTAGTTGTAATTTGTTCTGATCTTTCATTTTGGCCATTTTCATTCTTTTTTATCTTGGCACAGCTGTCGGAGTCTTAGGTGTTTGTCGGTGCCTGGCAACCTGGGTCGCTCTTTTGTGACGTTTCCTCTGGGGGTGGGGCCTGGGAAGGAGCAATGGCATCTGCCATTCACCACTGGCTCCTAATCACCCTCTGCTCCCCAGTTCCCCACTGCCTTTTCCGCCAGTCTCGGCCCTGCTGGTTCCCACTGGCCTCTCCAGTTACTCCGCCGGCCTGCGAGTTTCACCCGTTGCTCGGGGTTGTGCTTTGGTTAGGCGCTCGCCAGGTGAGTCCCTTCAGGCAAACCACCTCTCACTCCCGCTCCTCCGCTTGGTTCTGCCCCGCTTACCGGCCTGGATGTACGTCCTCCCCAACTTCCTGGGTGTCAGACTTCCCTTCAGTTCGATTCTGTCCGTTCTGGTTGTTGAGTTTTCGCTATTGAGTTCATTGTTTAAACTCTGGTTGTGAGCAGCGGTGCAGTGCGTCCACCTACACCGCCATCTTGGCGGAAGTCCCTCAATTTTATTTTTCAATTGCAGTTTACATTTACTATGATTTTATATTAGTTTCAGGTGTACAGAATTGTAGTTAGACAATCATATACAAAGCCTATTTTTATAATAAGGTGAATGGTAGGGTTTATAGCAACATTTTTAGTTACCATTCTTTATAATTTTTATTTTATAAATATCTATGCATTTTATTATTACACATTCTTCTTTTTTAATCCTCACCAGAGAACATTTTTTTATTACTTTTAAGGGAGAGAGGAAAGGGCAGGGAGAGAGAGAGAAAAAGAAATATCAATGTGAAAGAGAAATATTAATTGGTTGCCTCCTCTAGGTGCCAGGACCGAAGAGCAGAACTCACAACCTAGGTACATGACTGGGTCAAACCTGCAACATTTCGGTTACCGGAGAATGCCCTAACCAACTGAGCCATACTGGCCAGGGCTTAATATACATTCTTTGTACTCAAATGTAGTTGTCTATAAAGATACTTATTAAAGGATTTATCTTTCCTTATAGAAAGCAGACACTGAGAGGGCAAGTAAGAGAATAATGCAGAAGTATTTATTAAATTATTGAGGGAACCAAATTTTCAGAGACCGCTCTGGAGATAGAGCTGTGCTTAACTCAGTGACTGTCATAGGCTGGGGTTGAATCTCGACTAAGGAACATGACCCAGCCTGGACTGGGATGTATTGGGAACACACTCTGCTGCCAGTGCAAGTTGAAGTCCAGTGGGGCAAGTGTAACAGGTAGTTAAGAGATGGAATGAAAGATGACAGTCTTAAGAGCTGCAAAAACTAGGCTGGTAGTATCAGCAAGCTTGTGCTTTACTATTGGTTTGACTACTAATAAAATCTAATGTTCACTGAGTACTTTTATATTACGGCCAACTATTGTTCTGTGTTATAAGTATTAACTCATTATACCCTCACAAAACCCCTATGAAGTTGGTGCTACTAATACCCCTTTTCACAGGTGAGGACATAGAGGCCAGAGAGGTTAGTTGGAGCCCCTAGAACACATGACTAGAAGGTGGAAGTTGGTTAGACTCCCAAACCAGGGCCTTTCACCTCAACACCATGGCTGCCTGTTGAAGCTGTGGGTGATAAAAAGGGTCTCAATGCCTAGGAGGTGGACAAGCAGGAGAAGGGAGCTTTCCAATATTCTAGGAGTGCTGGGTGAGTTTCCAGGAAGGGGCTTGGGTCTTAAAGATAGGACAGGGCAAAAACGCAGCACACATGAAGGGCTCTGGATCTTGAGAACAAGGCAGAGTGCCAAAGCCAACAGGAGAGGCAAATACAGAGTCATGGAGCATTAGGCTCCATTGCCTGCCAACAGTTCCAGAGTTCCAATCCCATCTAACTTGGGGTTTGTTCCTAGCGATTTGCTGAGGTTGAACTCGTAGATGAGGTGGGGGCCGGGGTCAAGTGACTTTACTATTAGGAGAGACGGCTGCAGAACCTGGGGCCTAGGCAGGACCTGGCCCACCAGACACTGTGCGCAGAGGAGTACTGATTCCATCGAGTGCATCAGGGCTGCAATTATAGATCATGTCCAGGCATTGCCCCATTTAGCTTTCCCATGCATGCTCTAGATCCCTGGAACTGAAGTATGCTGCATCTATACAGTAAGAATGCTGTTAATCATTTTCATTTATTTGTTCCTGTCCTTTCCCAACAAGGATACAATGTGGTATTTTATTAATTATGCTTATATAAGTTATAATTTTTGGCATAAAAATAATTGCAGGCAGCAAAAATCCTTGCCCTCACTTTATGTTAGGCTATTTTTAATCAACATTTTGTAACTGATATAGAATATAAAACCTAGCATCAAGGCCCTAAAAGTCTATAAAATTACATGTTCCATATGTATTTTATGAAACACATGAGCTTTATATGCTAAGAGAGTTACCAGGAAATCATTTGGATTTGGAGGGAAAAAAAATAGTTGGATATAATAAAATAACTTGGGCAAAGTATTTATGGGAAATTAATCACTTTAAAAATCTTTTATAATGGTCAGTGTGCTGTAATACAGTTTGAAATTAATGTTTTTATTCTCATTTTAGATTATATAATGAGTTATTTTATGGCATGCATTTTCATTATTAAATATAATGTTATCGTTAGCAATATAGGTAATGTCAATTTGTATTAAAATGCTTGAGACTCATAGCTTTCAAGGACAAGAATTATTTAATTTTCTTTTTTATGAATTTGGCATTCAGTTAGAGGAAGTTTTGAAAATCTTTCTTTTTTTATTTGCCTAGCATTATTTTCCTCTCAGCAACAGAAATGTAATCCAAACAGAATTGAAAAATTAGGGAATAATACCATGAAAACAGGATGACTCTTGGGGAGAAAAAGGGCACAATAATAAATCAAGGGCCCTGTAGCTCATGCCACCAGAGAAATGACTGGGCAGAAATGCCTCAGGGAAAGGCTGGCCAGTCACGGTAGACCTGGAGTCTGATGGATCAGCAATGCCTTTGCTAGAAATGTCAATCTAATACAGTAGTGGGTAGGGGTGTGACATAGAGAAGCCCAAAATTACTTTTTCTTCTCTCCTAAGTCCCTGCTGAAAGTACTGACATGGACTTCAGTGTCCCACTGACCTCTGCATGTTGATTTTGTTGAAGACCCTCTTCAAATTAGGAAGGCACTAACAGAATTCTGGTATGGGAACACTTCTGAAGTTCACCATGGCCGATGTTTAAGAGATCTAAGAAGTGAAAATGTATTCTGCTACCTCTCCTCCTCCTATTAAGATAATTTCTTAAAATGTGACTGGGTCTTTTCCCTTATTCCACTGCTTTCTTAATAGTGCTATGCATGAGCCCAGGTTACTCAGGAAGATGCTAATTATGCCTCTGTTGTTTGATTCCTTAAATTACTTTTAACTGTTATTGAATTATAAGAAAGGAAATACTGAATTATGAAGGAAACATATCCTAGCTTTCTACCTTTATTTAAAGCAAAATACACTCACTTTTAATGCAGATCAATTTGGACGAGCAAACAGGGATAAAACCTTAGATGTTTTTAGATAGTGTTCTTGTAAGGATTAGAATTGTTAGTAATTTTAGAAGATGAATGAATATATTTTCATTGGGAAACCATTATGTAATTTAGTTTGTTTTATTGGATAAATTTAAACACATTTTAAATGGATTAATGTAGGCTTTTTCCAAAGATAATGATTTTTCTGTCAGCATCATTAGGCTATTACCGACATACAAAATACATATACTAGAATAAATATCCCTAAAGTTACTTGTAAAAATTCTTAAATTCAGATCTCTTTCTACAGGGTGGTTTCCTCCTGTGGAGTGAAGCCCTCTGTGTAGACCTCAATTCCAGGCTCTTTTCTCTGGAGCTATAAAGTTCAGAAAACACATCTCAGAGATATGACTCCAGGGCCACTATATTTTTCTCTAGAAGTTTGCTTGTATCAGACTGAATAGCCATGGAGGCAATTGGACATGCAGGCACCTGTTTAGGAATTTAGCAAACAATGGTGTTTTGCTTGCAGCAGAGTACCACAATATCCACAAGCTTCTTGAAGAAGTCTGTTTTTCAAAAAAAAAAACTTATAAACTCAGTGAGGACATGGTTTGCAGTGTGGCTGGCATAACTTCTGATGCTAGTGTACTGGCTGATGAACTGACAGGCTCATTGCTCAAAGGTATTTATTACAGTATCAGGAGCCAATTCCTTGTGACCAGTTGGTTATAGCACCGTGTGATATCAAATGAACTTAACATGGTTTGAAGGAAAATGTCCCTTTGGTGTTTCACTGCTCTCCACTGGCTGGGATAAGCATTATGGCTTTCAGCTCTATCAAAGTGACTCTTGCCGAAATTATGGGGGATGGAAAGCCACATACATTGGAAATAATGATGCAACAGCTGTGTCAATGTTCAAACAAGACTATAAAGAAGGAGAAATGACCCTGAAGTCAGCACTTACTTTGGCTATCAGAGTCCTCAATAAGGCCTTGGATGTGAGCAAACTCTCTGCTGAAAAAGTGGAAATTGCCACACTAATGAAAGAGAATGGAAAGATGGTCATTAGTCATCAGAGTCCTCAAACAGAAGGAAGAGGAACAGTTGATCAAAAGCATCAGGAAGAAGCAGCTAAGGCTGAGCATGAGCAGAAAGAAAAAGAACCAAAAGAAAATGATAAATAGAAGATGAAATCGAGGATTTTATAACTTGTTTGGGCACCATTTCAGTGTGAAAGCTGTCCTCTTCCACAATGAGAGAGCATTAGTTTTTTTAATCTGCATGGTGGAAAAGTAGGATGGTACCATCTGAGTGGGCCCTTGATCTTTCTGTCAAGTTGAATGATGATTACTCTTCATGGACCTTTTAATTCCCCTCCCCCTTTTTAGGGAATAAAACTTGGAAATGGTGAAGGAAAAACAAAGATCTCTTTCTACTATAATAGTACTATGCATGGGTTTTTTTAAAAGCTAAGTTGTATCTATTTGTATAATATAATATGATTGATTTCTTCATATAATAACCATTCATTGACTACTCTGTGAAAGTGCTTTTTTAAATGCTTTGCAAATATTAATGTCAACCACAACTGGATGAGTTAGGTAACTATTATTATTCCCATTTTACCTATGAGAAAAATGAGCCACAGAGAGTTTAAAAAACTGTTCTAAGATCACAGAACAGGTTGAGACTGGAGATGAGATGCAAAAATAGGCCAACTGACTCAACAGCATGAATGCCTGACAATCTCTCCACAATGCCTCCCAGAAGAAGGACCCCATTACTACAATTCACTTGGACAGGCACTCATTTTTTTGGCCTTTCCTTTCTTCTTTGTAAAATGATGAAGTCAGCTTTCAAGATCAGTAGGATCCCTGACAGTTTTGAATTTATATAACCTTTAAAAATCTGGAATATCTGTAAAAATGGCAGATTAATGACACATATTTAATTTGCATTATCCACTAAAATTACATTTAAATTATATATATATATATAGAGAGAGAGAGAGAGAGAGAGAGAGATAACAGTTTCCAAGATCTAATAGCATGGAGGTGAGCAGGATCTAAGTGCCCACAGCACAGGGACATCAAAGAGCAAGTTAAGCAGGGTCTTGAGAGATTCATTGCTCCAGAAAAGTCAGGTGCAGCAGATAGTGGGCTGATGTCTGTACAGACCATTTGGACTTCTGGTCACCCTACATCACCTCCATTGTTTGAAGTTAGGTAATTGCTTTCCTCCCCTCCCAACTAGCCCTCATCTCTCCCTTCTACTGTTGCAGGAAATTGAAGATTTGTTTTTCAGAAAAATTGAACCAAAGAGGTGCAAAAATGTGGGCACCAAGTAAAGCAGGGGCCTGGGAGAATTGAGCTCAACTTTCTATATAAGATATTGAGAGTATCATCCCCTAACTTAGCAGCCCAGGCCTATGACCACTGCCAACCCCACCTATGAGGGTTGAGAGTGAATATTCTTCTTTGAAGAAACTGGATGGTCCTGAAGAAAAGACATCCACATGTTTTTTATTGCCTTTGGGAGTTCCCCACTGAAAAGCACATGACTCCCCAGGGAACCCTCTAGTAAATCCATCTGTTATCATTCTCTGACCTCAGTGGACACATAACTCTTTCCAATAAGCTTTTCTGGTGTCTTTTAAATAGGAAAAAAACAACCAAGAAAAACAGTCTCTAACATGGATGAGAAAGACCACACAAAACAGAACAAAATAAAAACAAAAACCACATAAAGGGAACTCCAAGAAAAAAGAGATAAAGGAAGGAGCAGAAGAAAACTTCAAAATATTTTGTTTAACAATATTAAATATAAGAGACAAAATAAGATATTGTATCTCTAAAGCCACAGCAAGACTCTATAACAGAAACAGATGAGTAGGAGGAGAAGAACATTTCTTGGAAGTCAAAAATATGTGCACTGCATCAGATGCTCTTGCTTGCCCCTTTAACCATCAACTCTGCTCCTAACCACAATTTCTCTGCCTCCTAGTATTGAGATTGCTGATGCCAACAACTTGCTTTTCCAGCCTCCTTTGTACTTAAGAACTGGGAATTCGACACAGTAGAGAGGAGCCCACTGCACTGTCTTTCCAGAGGGGATGGTTTGTTTCCCTAATGAAAAACAAACAAATCCTGGGAGGAAATCTCTCTTGTTTTATCAAGATGTTGTTTTGCATAAAGTGACCCCTGGAACTGTGGCAATCTTGGGACCTCACTAAAATAAGTAAAGAGCTTAGCTAATTACTGAGGATGGCAGAGAGGAAAGGGGATAGAGCCTGGTCCTCCATGGCACCACTGAGTTCAGGAACTTACTTTGATCTATAGGGTAATGGGAAGAGAGGAACACATAGCAGTTAGACCATAAGGAAAAGTCCAAAGTTTAGGTCAAGGAGACATGAAGCCTTGTCAGGAAATAAGAGATGATGATATTGGAAGTTCTATAAGCACAAAATAGCCATAGTCCAATCATTCAACAAAGAATTTTACTATGGATCTGGTCCTGATGAAGGTACTAGTGAGACAGGAGTAAACAAAGCAAATTTCTTGCTATTCTGGAGCTCACATTCTAGGTTTAACAGACCAGAAATTAAAAATAAAACAGAAACAAGAAATATGAAATGTGTCAAATAGTGAAAAATATTGTAGAGAATAATAAAGTTGGATCAGAGAGATAAGGTGGATTAAAGGGTGTTGTGGGTACAGTGGTCAGGGAAGGTAGTCTCTAATTGGGAGTCATTTAAAGCAGAGACTTGAAATTAACAGGAGAGAAAATCATGTAGACAAGGGAAGTGAGTTCTAGGCAGAAGAAACAGCAACTGCAGTGGCCATTAGGTGAGAATGTGCTTGGTATATCTGAAGAAAAACCCAGAAAAGAGTAGTGAGGGGAGATTAACAGCAGATGATGTCAGAGAAGTAATGAAGGATAGAACCATGTTAACTCTGGCAGGCAAAGTATGGGCTTTGCCTTTTGCTCTGAAGAGGTGACAGTGTCTTATGAATGTTTTAAAGGACAAATCTGTCTGTTGTGTTGAGAATGGAATGAATGGGGTAAAGATTGAAGGAGGGACATTTGGAGGGTCATTGCCATAATCTCGGTATAATAGCTTGAACCAGGATGGTTACTGAACAGGTGATGAGAAGTATTTGTATTCTGTATGTATCTTAGAGCAAAACTAGAACCATTAGTCAGATTGCCTGGTGGATTTGTTATTGCTTGTCAAGAATGGCTGCAAGGCTTTGGGCCTGAGCAAAAGTGAGAACTGAGGTGCCATTTACTAAAATACAAGAGAGTGTGAAAAAAGGAGGTTTGAAAGGGGAAACAAACGTGAATGTTTAACTTTATAAGAAACTTTGGACTTCTGGTCAAGATGGAGATGTAGGTATACATGCTTTGCCTCCTCATGCAACTACAAAAAGGAATTACAACTAAATCTCAAAATAAATAACACCCAGAAGTGTCAGAAAATTGAACTGCATGGAAATCTGACAACCAAGGATTTAAAGAAGCCACATTCATCCAGATGAGTAGGAGCAACAGAGATGCAGATAAGGGGTAGAGAGGAGAGGAGATGCAGTGTGACAAGGAGAGGCAGTGGCAGCAGCAGTGGCAGTGGCAGAACTGGCATGGGTGGTCCCACATTGATGTGTGATGGATAAAAATCAAGAGGGATACCTTAGGAGCAAGCAATCCCAGCCCCAGGCCAGACCTCACAGCCCAGGGTTCCAGTGCTGGGAAGATAAATCCCCATAACTTCTGGCTGTAAAAGTCAGTGGGGGTTGAGGAGGCAGAAGAAACCTCTGGATTTTCAGAAAACTTCACTTAAAGGGCCTGCACAGTCTTAAAACATATGCAAACCCACCCACTCTGGGACTCAACACCAGGGAAACAACTGGAAGGGTGCCAGTTGCATAGGGGAAGTGGGTGAAGTGACTGCAAATGGGGTGAGTGCAGGGCAAACCTCCAGAAGCCAGGCAGTGACACAGTCCCCTTTCCAAGCCCTCCCCTGACACAAATCCACAAAGTGGTGAAGCAGTTGCCCTACCCTGGCAATTACCTAAGGCTCCACCTCACATAATTAACAGGTGGCTTTTACAGGGAGTCAAAGCAGCAATCCTTAATACGCAGACACAAACACAGGGAGGCTGCCAAATTGAGGAGATAAATGAAAGAATAGAATGAAACCCCAGAAAAATAACTAAATGAAATGGAGATAGCCAACCTATCCAATGCAGAGTTGAAAACATTGGTGATCAGGATGCTCAAAGAACTCATTGAGTATGGCAACAACATAAAGGAAGAAATGAAGGTTACACTAAGTGAAATAAAGAAAAATCTACAGGGAACCAACCATGAAGGAAAGGAAGCTGGGATTCAAACCAATGATTTGGAACATTAGGAAGAAATAAACATTTCAACCAGAACAGAAAGAAGAAACAAAAATTAAAAAAAAAAAAAAAACAAGGATAGTATAAGAAGACTCTGGGACATCTCCAAACATGCCAACATCTGAATCATAGGGATGCCAGAAGGAGAAGAGGAAGAACAAGTAATTGAAAACTTATTTTGAAAAATAATGAGAGAAAATTTCCCTAATTTGGCAAACGACATAGACACAGAAGTCCAGGAAACACAGAGAGTCCCAAACAAGTTGGACCCAAAAAGTACCATGTCAAGATACATCATAATTAAAATGCCAAAGGTTAAAGATAAGGAGAGAATCTAAAAGCAGCAAGAGAAAAGCAAATAGTTACCTACAAAGGAGTTCCCATAAGACTGTCAGCTGATTTCACAAAAGAAACTTTGCAGACAAGAAAGGACTGGCAAGAAATACTCCAAGTGATGAAAAGCAAGGACCCACAGCCTAGATTACTCTATCCAGCAAAACTATGATTTTGGAATGGAAGGTTAGATGAAGGGATTCCCAGACAAGGTAAAGCTAAAGGAGTTCATCATCCCCGAGCCATTATTACATGAATTGTTAGCAGGGGTGTCCAACCTGTGGCCCACAGGCTACATGCCACCCAGGATAACTAAGAATGTGGCCAAACACAAAATCGTAAATTTACTTAAAACATTGAGATTTTTTTGTGATTACATGTCACAATGTATTTAATCTGTGGCCCA
The DNA here is from genome assembly GCA_004026765.1 of Micronycteris hirsuta. NCBI lineage: Eukaryota > Metazoa > Chordata > Mammalia > Chiroptera > Phyllostomidae > Micronycteris > Micronycteris hirsuta. The sequence continues at coordinate 142,378 of PVJI01002188.1, read as the reverse complement.
AGATAATTCATCTTCTTCCAGTGTGGTACAGAGATGCCAAAAGTTTGGACACCCTTGTAAGGGACTTATTTAAGAAAAAGAAGATAAAAACTATGAACATTAAAAAGGCAACAAATTCACAACTATCAACAACTGAATCTAAAACAAAACAAAATAAAACAAAAACAAACTAAGCAAACAACCAGAACAGGAACAGAATCATAGACATGGAGATCATTTGGAGGGCTATCAGCTGGGAGGAGAAGGGGAAGAATGAGGGAAAAGATGCAGGGAATAAGAAGCATAAATGGTAGGTACAAAATAGACAGAGGGAGGTTAAAAATAGTACAGGGAATGGAGAAGTCAAAGAACTTATGTGCATGACCCATGGCCATGAACGAAGTGAGGGTATTGCTGGAGGGAAGGGGGGTACCTGGTGGAGCGGGGCAAAAGAGGAAAAAATGGGACAAATATAACAACTTAATCAATATACATACTAAAAAAAAAACCTTTATAAGTTTGTTTTTCCACTGTATTTCCTCTCAAACATCCAAGATAAGCAGTCATTTGCCTATACCAACCTGGAGTTCAGGGAATATGTTGCAGATGAAGATATTACAGCAGGTCCTTGAAAGACATTGTTTTATTATTATGTTGATGAGAGAAAAATAATCTATTTCTTGGGCCACTGTGTGGAGTTTCCAGGTTCTCCCCATGACTGCGTGGGTTTTCTGTGGGTTCTTGGTTTCCTCCTATGTCCCAAAGATGTGCAGTTAGGTGAACTGTCGTGTCTAAATTGTACTAGTCTGAGTGAGTGTGGATGTACATGAGTGGCCTTGTGATGGAAGGGTGCCCTGTCCAGGGTTGGGGGCCCACCCTGAGCCTTTAGATGTCGGGATAGACTCAGGCCACCCATGACCTGAACTGGAATAAGAAGATTGGAAAATAATTAGCTTACTTGTTTTTATTAATCTTTCTTAAATGTATGCAGAGTTCACTTTAATTTCAGTGTTTAATATTAGAAGTACTTGGGGTCTTTATTTAGAAATTTGGTAATATTTTTGTTACCAAAAATATGCCAATGGAACTTAACTCTTGTTTATATCAATTAGCTTGTGGTAAAACTAGCATACATAGTTCTGCTTAAAGTTGCAGTTTCCAAGAACCTATCAAGATTGTTAAGTGAGAACTTACTGTTATTTGAAAGTGGTCAATATCTAGTAGAGACTTAAAGCCATGATACAGGATCTGGTCACCTGGGGAGTGAGAATAAAAGGAGAAGCGACCTAAGGACTGAGCCCTGGGGCATCCCAATAATTAAAAAGTAGGAGGACAAGAAGAAACTAGCAAAGGATCCTCAAAAGGAGCAGCTTAGGGAAGCAGCTGATGGATCAAACATGAATACTGAAAAATTTACCATGAGATTTAGCAAGATCCAACTTGGTAGTGACCTTGACAAGGACCCAGGTGTCTTTAGGAACAAAGAGGGAAGCACAGTGTAAGCAAATGACGATCTGTCAGCAAAAGCGGCTAATCTAAATAACCAGTCACAGGAAGTAGAGTGCAACATTGAAAATACTCCTTGCCCGGGAGGTGTGTGCAATTCTAACATTGCCTATGGATGTATGGAAGCCAAATGTGGGAAAGTGTCATTCAAAGGCAAATGAGAAGCTCTGGTTTTACCATTTAAGTTGAATAGGTATTTTCTTTGCAGCTCGCATTTATTTGGAAGCATGGTAAAGGAAGCTCTATGGCCCATTTCCCTGTCCAAATGTCAGAAGTCTTTGAAAAGGCAAGCGCGCGCACACACACACACACACACACACACACACACACACACACACACAAAAAAAAGAATATGAAGCCATAAGCACAAACTTTAGAATGCAAATGCATCATATACAAATTCCAATATTATATACTAATTTGATATCAAGTTAATGAGCCATTTTGAATCTTAATATTCTCCTCCATAAGATAAGGCCAATTAATCATGCTTATCTCATGAGATGTGATGAGGAATGAATTGGCATATGGAAGGCCACTAGTACAGAATCATGTAAACAGATGGTCAATAACTTCAACTATTACTATTATCATTATTATTAGATCCCTATTAGGCCTGACGTAAAGGCCACTCACTGTGATATGGAAAAGATGAAGTATTTGTTGACATGAACCATGTTGGGGAAGGGGCTGGCCGTGCTCGCAGTCTTAACACAATTATTTGAAAGGCATTTATTATGGCCTAGACCTTGTAAGAAGCAGAGCAGGGCTCAAGGCCATATTTTCTTGATATATTCCAAAACAAATTTCACTGACTTCTCTTAAACTCTGCTGTTTAAACCAGATCATAGCATGTGTAAGGTTAAGATAATACCACACCCCTGGGATGCTGAGGGCAGAGAAGAGAACACCTTGCTGCCTAGGAATGCTGCCTGCCAAGAAATACATCTGTGTGAGGCAGTAATGGCCCTAAGCTCACCTTCATCCTATGTTTTTGGTCTAAACCTCATGTATTCTTACTTCAGAACACGACGTGCACAAGGGCGTTGGTTTTGTTCTCACTGGTCCACAAACTGGAAAGCAGATAGCAAATGCCTAAGATATAACTTTGTGAAAGCACATCATGACTTTCTTTTTATTTTCACAGTAACTCAGGCCAAATTGGAATATTTCTAATGGAAATAGTCACATTCTTCACACTTGAATAAAATATTTGGAAATTGAGCAAATGGGTTCTCTGTCCTAAAACAATGTTTACTTGTAGCTATTATTAACTTCATTTTCTTACTTAAATGTATGATTTTGAGTCCTGGGTCTGTGATTTATTTTTTCTACCAGACCTGACTATGAAACTTTAAGGCATGAAGAACTTCAGCCAAGAGATTCATAGGGCAGTGTTAGTTCTGTATTACAGTCCACAGTCATTTGATTTATCAACATAAAAAAATAATTCAACAAAACGGGTATTTCCAGAAGTCAAGTAATTTCCCAAGAGGGAAAAGAAATTTTTTTTAGTTCCCAAATTTTAAAAAAATCTCCTGATTCTATTTTAAAATAACCATGGAAACACTTTTTCTTCACATTTGACTCAAGGAAAGATTGGTTTTTGCATCTTGGATGCGCAGTGGATGTGTGTTTCCTGATGTTTGCTTACATGTCTTCTAGTTCTTATGTTGGAGGTAAATAGATTGTAAAATTGCTTTAAAATCATTGCCCTAGTAGTCTTCCCCTGATTAGCATCTAACTATAATCTGAGTGAAAATACATCCTAATGGGGGCATTGAAAATCACTTAAGGTCATTTCTGCCAGAAATGACAGTCCCTAAACACGTGGATTGGATGTATTAGCCTGTCCTAATTATAACCTCTCTTTGTTGTGAAGATTGTACCAGAATTTTAACAAATTCTCTGGGCATAAAGAATTGTCAGTTTGGGCCTGGAACATGTTTAAGTATTTGGAGACACAGGAAGAAGCATGTCAGTGATACCACCCAACAGAGAACTTTATCACAATTAAAAACTGTGTAATGGATGAATCGTCTCATAAACCTAACACATACACATGAAGTTACTTAACGGGCAAGCTAACAGGAGTAGTGAGATTGCTTGACATCATTTCCTGACAGTGTCATACTCCCATCTCTTTGGTAACCTAACTTTGAACGCAATAAAATGATGCCAATTACAGGGTTAACCTTCTTCAGCTCAGAGTGTACTGGGTGACTCTGCCTTGGAAGCTGTGCCGCCCTAGAGAACGTAGTGTTTTCTCCATGAAGTGTCTGAAATTTCAATGGCAGATGGTATTGGAACTTCTAATGCCATATTGAAATGCTTTATATTTGATTTAGTGAAAATATTTCATTATTCTGAATATTTTGAACTCAAATCTGGGTTCAAAAAATATAAATGGCATTTTCTCTGTTTTTATTATAACTGTCTGCAGTTTTTGATTTAGTAAAAGGAAGCCTTTCAAGAATTGCACGTGGCAAAGTGACATGATCTGATTTATAGTTTAAGAGGATCGCTCAGGAATCTATGTTCAGAACGGAATGAAGGGACAAGGGCAGAATCAAGCAGACCAGTTCAGAGGTTACTGAGTAATCCCGGTGAGAGACAGTGCAGCTGTGTGGCATCTGTGGGTGGAGGTGGCGATAAGTGACAGGTTCTGGGTACATTTTAAGGTAGAATCAGGGGGAGGGAATGTAAATGGAAACAGAATAAGAGTTTTCAAAGATGACTCTAAGATTTGGGACTCAGGCACTAATTAAAAGAAAATCTTTGGCCCTGGCTGTATAGCTCAGTGGATTGAGCACGGGCTGTGAACCAAAGGGTTGCCAGTTCAGTTCCCAGTCAGGGCACATGCCTGGTTTGCAGGCCAGGTCCCCAGTGGGGGCCGTGTAAGAGACAACCACACATTGATGTTTCTCTCCCTCTCTCTCTCCCTCTCTTCCCTTTTGTCTAAAAATAAAAAATAAATTTAAAAAATCTTAAAAAAAATAGATAAAATCTTTTTAAAAAAAGAAAATCTTTGTAGAACATGTCTGCTAAAGATCTTATATTCACACATAAAGAATTCTTACAACCCGTTAATAAGAGGACAAATAAACTGTTTTTTTAAAGGCAAAAGATTTGAATAGGCATTCCAATATATATAATATAGAGAGAGGAATATATATATTTATATTATATATATGGCAAATGAGAACATAGGAAGACTCCCAGTATCCTTAGTCAGCAGGAAAATGCAAATCAAAGCCACAGTGAGATGCCTTTTCACACCATAAGAAAGCCTATAATCAAAAGGTCAGATGGTGACAAGCATTGGAGACGATGTTGAGAAATTGGAACCCTCATGCACTGCTGGTGGGAATATAAAATGATCTAGCCACTTTTGAAAACTTTTTGACAGTTTCTTATAAATTTAAATATATACTAGATGATCCAACGGTCCCACTCCTAGGTATTTATGCTAGTGAAATGAAAACATTTTTTACACAAAGACTTATATACAAATATTATAGAAACTTTATTCTTAATAACTTAAACTAGAAACAATCCAAATGTCTATGATGGGATAACCAAATGGGGATACATCCATGAGTAGAATATTACACAGCAATAAAAGGGATGAATTACATGCAAGGAATAATACAACAACATGGGCAAATCTCAAATGTATTATGCTAAGTAAGAGTCAGACTTGGAAAATCTACATACTATGTAATTTCATGTAAATGAAATGAAAGAAAAAGCACAACTATCATAACAGAAAACAGACCAATCTTTGCTCGAAGCTGCAGTTGGAAGGGAGGGGAGGGTGATGGGAGTATTCTATATCATGATTGTAGAGACGGAGACATGACTGTGTATGTTTGTCAAAACTCACTGAATTATCTGCTCAAAATACATATGCGTAAATTAAACATCGAAGGAGCTGATGTTTTGAAAAGCAGTGCTAAATATTACTGCCTTTTTTTTTTTTTTTTTTTTTTTTTTTTTTTTTTTTTTTTTTTTTTTTTTTTTTTTTTTTTTTGCCTTTACTGGTGTGGCTCAGTTGATTGGGCATTCTATCACTAAGCAAAGGATCACTGGTTTGATTCCCAGTCCAGTCACATGCTGTCCCTGGGGCACATATTGATTGATGTTTCACACATTGATGTTTCTTTCCCTGTCTTTCTCCTTCCCTTCTCCTCTCTTAAAATAAATAAAATCTTAAATAAATAAATAAACAAACAAATAAACATTACTGCCTTTTTTGAGGTTAGTACACTTTAATTGGTTGGGATTTGATAAATAAATGCCCTGCTGTACAGTGCATAAGAAATCTTGGGGGGGGGGAAAACTCCAACCCTCCAGGCATGTCTTTTCAGCTATAAATTGGAAACCATAGTTCTTTACTTAGTGATTTTTTTAAATCTGAAAAGTCATGTCTAATAAGTATTTTTGTAAATCATATTGAGTTTTAATTGCCTCAATTTCAATTTTTATTAATGGAATCCAATGGTGATTCATTTTGTAAAGTAATTCAATCCCACTTATTTCATTTATCTCTATTTTATAGACTTGTATCATTGAATACCAATTTTTATTAAAGCTGGATGTATATAAAATTACATATTCCTGAGGGGAGAAAAATGCTTGCTCTCACACTGACAACAAGAAATTCTAGTTTCTTATTTAATTCATTCCCAACAAACATTGATTATGGTATTTACTGTGATCATACATTTTTTTACATACATTATCTTAATTTTCCACAGCCTTTTTCAATAGGTATCGTTATCCCCATTATACACAGAATGAGATAAAAATGTTTGAGTTGTCAATGACTTGCTCATGGTCACCTCACTTGTAAGACAACTGGTAAAATCGGGATTAAATCTTAGGTTTTCTGGCTTTATGTTCTTTCCTCAGCCAAAGCTGCCTTATTCCCCTGGTCCTTACAATATATGTAAGTTGTGCTGGATCCCCAGCTTCTACCATTGTTCAGGTCATTGGGCTAATTTATGCATTTTATTGGAATATATCTGCATGGAAACCCAACAATATTGACAAGGTCTGACCTTGGGCATTGGGAAAAATACAACTGCTAAGCTAGCCCCCAACCTAATTTCACTGAAGTGCTAAGGGCCCCATGGGCTTCCAGCAGGAGGCAGGGTGAAACATGTGGCATTTTCCATGTAGAAGGTAAAACACAGAATGAGAACTTTTGAAATTTATATTTGACGTCAGGTATAGCCTATTAGTCTTTCACTATTAGAAAAAAGCAATATTTTTCTATAGAAAGTATAAATATTAAGAAGAAATATATGTAATATTTTAAAATCCATCCATTCAATTGATACTTGCAGAAGTGGGTGTACCAATGATTCTGCTAGATCCTGTGAATTCAGGATAACATAAGCTATACACAATCCTCTTCCTTAAGGGGCCTGTAGCTGAATAAGGAAACAGATGTGCAAACAAATGAATACTGAACAGTGAGATAATGGGTAATGGATATTTTTATAATAAAAAGACAACTTGCATCCCAGCTACTTATTAAAGGCCCCACAATATTGCATTCTAATCTGGGAGGTATATAGTCTTATCTCCACTTAAAATATGAGATGACCAAGGCTCAGCAAGGTTAGAGCCCCCGTGTAAGGCTGATCACCCCAGGATGGAAGTTTACGTTTAAAACAAGGGTCCTCTCGGCCTGGCTGGTATAGCTCAGTGGATTGAGCGTGGGCTGGGAACCAGACGGTTCCGGTTCGATTCCCGGTCAGGGCACATGCCTGGGTTGCGGGCCAGGTCCCCAGTGAGGGCCATGTGAGAGGCAACCATACATTGCTGTTTCTCCCTCTTTTTCTCCCTCCCTTCCCCTCTCTCTAAAAATAAATAAATAAAATCTTTAAAAAAAAAACAAGGGTCCTCTCTCCTACAAACTCATGGCACCCAGAGATCTATTTTTCTCAAAATAGCTGGAGCAGAAGTGGCTTTTAGGAAGAGAGATTCTCTGCAAGATCCCACCTGCACACTCCACCTTGGTTACCAGGGCCAGAGTGGAAATAGACCCAGTGAGGGGCACAGCAGCACAGGGAGTGTTCAAGCACTCAACCCCTGCCCGGCCTCTTCAAGCCCTGGTTCTACCAGCAGTCCGGAGGGCAAAAACGAGACGCTCTTTGATTGCTTATTTCTTCCGCCTGAGATTGTGAAAAACATCAAAATATATAAAGAAATGTTATTTAGACATTAAAAATATTGCCTTGAAACACACTGTGGTGGTCTTCCAACTTTTTATTCAGTAAATAGTATAAGGCACATTCAATTAAATGCAGTTTGATAAAAATGTACTGAGGATGCTCTGCACCACAGTGGTGAGGACATAGCCCTCCATGAAGCCGGGGGCCTCAGGAGATTTCATTGCAAGTCAATGAGACTTTATTCTGAAAGGCCCTATTCATCATTCACTTTCAATGTCTTGGATCAAATCCTAGAAAGCAGTGTTGCCCTCAAGTAAAATTTTCCCACATTTAGCGTTCAAAACACTTGGTTGCTAGAAAACTCTATAAAGAAATTTTACTGAAAATCAAACTCTTAGGGCAAAGGTTATGACATTTTATTGCCTGGTTCCAAAATGAAATAACCTTTTGTTCTCTGTCCTCTATTTATGCTGGGTTAGAATACTTTACTTTGAAATATATTTGGTTGTAGTTTTAAAATGAAAGATGACAGAAAGAAGACAATCATTCCAAAGTTTTTTTTTTAATTGTTAGATATTATATTTGAAAGAATTTAACTTCTGCAGTGGTGTTGGTGAAGCGGCCCAGGATTTTCAGAACTCAAATGAAATGATGTAATAATTCCCAAAATGACCATGTTACTATATTCATAGAAATAATTCTTTGAAGAATTTGCCTTGAAAGGATTCAAGTCAAATGCTTTTATCCTGTGGAAATTCTAACTCATACAACTTTCTCTCCCTCAGTCTCCATTTCCTGGGTAATTTTCCATTTTTAAACTTATCTACACTATCCTATTTTCTGCAATGTGTTCATGTGACATTTCTGTTCAGGAAAGTAAGACATAAGCTGCTTTATATTCTAAATGGATGTAACTACAACATAACTATATGCTTAAATTCCGTAGAAATCCATTTAAGGAAAAATAAATGAGCAGTAAAACCAGGAAGAGAGCCAAGATCTCCTGCCATCTTGTCCATGTCTCCTCTCCTTTGACCCCATGCCTTTCAGAACTAGAGCCTGCGATACTCAAGTGGGAGCAAGCTCTCAGGATCGCTAGGGAAAATTTCTTACCTGTGAGCTTTGTAGCCACACTTGCTCCCATGAAATGAGGTCTTGTAGCAATTTTGCTTTTATTTCCTGGATAAGTAAAATTGCTCCAATTCATTGGTTTATTAGTAGAAATGCCAAGGATATCAAACAAGAAAAGACAGCCTTTTGTGTTCCCTCTGTATGGCCTATATTCTGTCCACTTATGAAGGGAGATATGATTTTCTTTGTTCTACATGGTAAGTTGTGTTCATTTACACAAGTTGTTTTTGTCTAGGAGTGTATATGTGTGTGTTAGGGAAGCATTTAAATTATAACACATTTTAAGATTCTTATATTTCTTTATATTTAATGTATCAGGATCCTCATAAATGGGTGGCCCAGGCCTCTCTTGATGTCCAAGAGGACCTGGCAGTCACAATGCAATCAGCACTGTAATGAGGCATATATGCAAAGTGTGGGAGCAGAAAGGGTTTCAGGGAGGCTTCCTCGGTTGAGTCATGAGCATGGAGTAAGGCATGGATACAAGAGATGATGGAGAGCTTAGGGCTGAGAAAGCAGCATTTACAACTGTAAGGAACGGGAGGAAACCTGATTTTGGATGGATGGATGACCATGTGCATGGGATGTGGTAGGAAGCAGATCTACAGAGATGAGCCTGGTCTGCCTCTGAGGAGTTTTCCCTGACACTCTGGGTCTGGAGGATGGGAAACCATGGAAGGATTGTGAGCAAGGCATTGATATAATCAGCTGTGCCAGAGAAAGTTATACTGAGGGCAGTAGACCTTTGTAGGCAGAAGAGACTAGGGACAAGGAGGCCAGTTCGGAGTCTATTGTAATAATCCAGGAAAGACAAGACGAGGGCCTTGAACTAAGGTGAAGATGGAGGAGAAGCTTCAGATACAACAGGCTTAGCTTGAGTTTTTGTGGAAATACTTTGTAAAGTGGATATAATAACTCTTACTTTGAAGAGTTATCATCAGAATCACATGAGATAATAATCACCACCAGTGAGCTTTCCATAAAAATCCACCATAAAAACCCAAAGGACAGGTGTCCAGAGCTTCCAGGTCAGTGAACCCAAGTGCATCCATGCACCACCCCACTTGGCCCAAAACCCCATGTTCCTGTGTTCAGAACCTTGCACTATGTATCACTTTGTATGGCTGTTGATTCATGTCCTTCAGTATCCTTTGTGATAAACCATTAATCTATGGAGGAAGCCAGTTTCCTGAGTTCTGTGTGCTGCTCTGGCAAATTAATCAAATCCATGGTGGGGTGGGGTAGTGGGAACCTCTGATTTTTAGCAGAAGCAAAACCTGAACTTTCAATTGGCATCTGAAGTAAGAACAACCTTGTGAAGCTGAGCCCTTAACCTGTGGAATCTGATGCTATCTCCAGAAAGCTAGTGTCAGAGTTGAGTTTAATTGTAGGATTCCCGGCTGGTGTCACTGTGTGGTGACAGGAGAAAGCTGTCTAAGTTCCATTGCCACTCTCTCTGGTCCAAAGTGTGAAGAAAAATGTGAAAGTCACGTTCCCCTGAGACTTCTGGGAAGAGTCAGGCAGTTTGTACAGGATTCGATTTATGAGTTCTAGGTTCTAGTCCTGGTTCTGATGTGACTGACCTCCTGAATTACAAGGTCTTGGACACAAGTTGACTGGATCTCTCCTCTGTGAAAGGACAGACCTGGACAATTGCTAGAATTCACTCCAGCTCCAAGACTCCAACAACAGACACTTTTCACAGTGACTGGCTGTAGCTAAGGGTGCAGTCTGTGGCCACAGAGCAGATAAAAATAAACTGGGGCCCTGCAAAGGTGAGCCCTTTGGCCTGGGTCCACAGCTCTATCAGTTGGCTGATCAAATGAACCAGGCAAAGATTAATGCCTAAGTAGAAATGTGAACTGTTGCTTTGTAAAACAGCAATTTAAACCTTAAGAAAAACAGTGTTGGGGCAATCATATTGCTCTACTATCCAGCGAAATGGGCAGCTGCCATGAGTAATCCCTCTATTACTCTAAGCCATAACTTTCTTTTTTCACCATCCTTTGCTACGGCAGTTTTTTCAGTGCCAAAAGCAACTCCAACTCAGGTGACCACCGGCCTACCAACAGCCCACCCACCCACTCCATGCATAAACCATATCGAAATTGCGTTGATATTCCTGGGGGGAAGTCTAGGCTTTGGCCCTTGTGGACAAACACCACACCTCTAGACCATGTCCGTTGGGAGAATGGGATATTTAGATGTTCAGGAAAGGAAATTCATTACAAATGCAGAGTGATTCAATACGGCCGTAAGACATGGTAGGTGTGACTAGAGCAAAAATATAGAAAGATTAGAAATGTTCTGTTTCAGCCTTTTAAACAACATATTTTAGTGTGTATTAGTGAGGCTAGGCCATGGCAGTCCTTTCTCTTAAAAATCAACTTTCCATCTATAACTTCGGTTTTTATCTTCCAGTTACAACACGGACATGGTCTCACCCAGTTTCCCTTACTCTTCCCATCGCTGACATTATGCCAGAAAGGAAACACCTACTTAGCTTTTCCTCACACAGTTGCAGGTTCCTTTTTTCTGACGGTCTTCATGTTACCATGCTCAGCCATTCAAGAAACAAAAGCCTGACAATTGAGAGATTTTATTTTACTTTTTATTAAATTACATTTATTGGGGTGACAAATGGAGGGATTTTAACTGTGACATTATGATCAATTACACATGGACAAAGGAACCAATATAGAATTTTCTATTAAATTGTGTGATGATGTCTGAGGCATAGGATTCTGAAGCATTTTAGAAGACTAGACGCCTTTCCAATGCTAAAATGTGATTTCCAGGTTATTATTTCTTTGTGCTTTGATAATTTGAGGTTCAACCTTGAGACTAGAAATATCCATCAGTGACAGGTGGCCATGAAATAATTTCCTTTCTTAGGGACATGCACAAGAAGCAAGGTTCTTCCTTTTTAAAAATGGTCTTTATGCATAGATTTTATTTACATAAAATGTTTATCCCAAGTCATTATAAAAAACACTCATCCTACTTATTGGTTTTTTAATTCTAAAAATAAACATGTGCAAAATTTAGCAACTAAAATTCAAATTCACTGGGCTTGCAAACAGTGTTACATAGATTTGCTGATTTGATTTGTAGGAGAAACAATTGATTTTTTTTTTAGGTCCAATGAATGGATTTGATGAGAATATTTAAAAGAATAAAGAAAGATATATCCAAAGAGCATATTTTTCTCCACCAAGTTGCTCTATCACCACTGGTTAGCACATCTTCACTCTCTGTTTCCTCTCAGGATTCTAGAAGGGTCTGAAGTATTGGCTCTCTGTTAACTGGCCAGAGTAAGAAGGCAACTTCTCTGGAGCTGCAGAAGATGATGGCGAAAATTCAGTTGCAAAAATACCAAGTTATTAAGGTTATGCAAAAAGTCAGTCACGAAGCCACGATTCAGAGTTGCTGGCTTTGGGCTTCCCCCCTTTCTGAAGCCAGGCATGAAATGGTGTGTGAACTGCACGCCCAGATCTTGAGGAGGATCAGGGCCAACACCACTGCTACGTTCTGTTTCTTATATCTCCTCAGTATTGCCTCAGGTTGTCACGAGAATTTATATTGGAATGAAACTCTGAAGAGGCAAATATTTAAATTCTCCCAACTTAGTAATGTGAAAAATGATGTAAAATAAATGGTGTGGTTTTCAAAAGGGTTATTAGGTTGCATCAGTGAATTAGGTAAGCTGTGGCATTTTGCCTGTGGATGGGCACTAAGAATCTCTAGTAAATGATAATCCACATTCTCCATGTCTATGTAATAAAGAAAATCCATAAAGGCAACATTGTTGTTTAATTCAGAATGCTTCCTGCAACATTGCTGGCTATTATCTGATGAAATTACAGCATTTCATTGTTGCGGTAACATATTTTAAATGACTATCATTTGCCATAGTCATCTGTCTCTATTATCTTGAGATCTGGGGTTTTTAAAGACTCATGTTGTATTTCTCTCTCTTTCTCTCTATATAAAATATACGGTTCAAATATGGCATCTCTAATGATAGCATCATAGAGTTCACTTTTTGGTTAGCTAGAAATCAGTATGTTTTAGAAATGCTCTGCTGGATTCCTACATAATGGATAAACTGTTGTTTTGTATAACCAGTCCGTACCCACTAAGTTTCACGGAGACTATGAAGTCTTTTGTTTGTGGCGGCAGCTCACCTGCCTGGCCCCACCCACACTGTGGGGCTGGGATAGTCATGCGCAGTTCCGACAGTGTGACCCCTGCCCAGTGCCCTATACTCTAGAGGACTTCCCAACTGCAGAGTCACAAGGGAATCCCTTTTCTTGAAATAAAGTAAGACAAAACTACTTTTTAACCTCACAGGAAGACTACTAAGTCCAACTATTGTGGAAAGAAAGCACTGATAAGTAATGTTATGAACTGAAACTGTAGGACACAGACTGAATTGGCTCCCTGGTGCCGGCCCCAGAGGCCCTGACTGTGCTAGTCTGCCCGCTCTGCGCTTCCGTCCACTCCACTCCTCTGACAGGGTCCACACTGTCCCTTCAATCGCAGCAGTTCATCTGAGGGTAGGTATCTGATACAAGGCAGGCTAACCTTAGACTCCAGGTATACCTGGCTGCAGTCATTGCTCCAAGAGGTACACATGCGATCCAAACCAGACCAATCAAATCTTTCTTGGAGGTTTTCACACTGGAGTTTTCAGGGAAAACTCCTTTTCTCTTGGGTGATGAGATCGTTAGGATGTGAGCCTGCAGGTGAAGTGGAAGCAGAGACAAAAGATAGAGTCTTGAGGCCATCTGGGTCCCTCCATCTCACCGGTCCTCAAACTGCCCTGTGTCCTACCTACCTAAGCTTGGTAGTTCCACTCTTCCTTTCCATCAATCACCTTTCTATTTAAATTCACTCAGATGAGATTCCTATCACTTGCACTTGAGAAAGTCCTGAGTTGAACACATATTGAAAGAAAAACAGTGTGGTGATTGCAGGAGAAAGGAAAGTCTAAGGGGACTAAACAGTGATGGGAAAAAAATACAAAAACAATCCAAAATAATACAATTAAAAATGAAAAAAAAGTACAATATCACTTTAAGTGGCTGGTAAGCATCCTGTTATGTGCATATATTTACAAGTTTGTTAAGTAATCCTCTATTATTGGACAGTTAAATTGCTTAAAGTCTTCCTGCATCATAAGCAATGCCATGATAAACGTCCTTATTCATAAAATGATGTTCAGGTCTCTGATTATTCATTACACTTGCAGCTAAAACTGCAGGTACTTTGGAAGCTTTTGATGTGCTATGGCCAGAGTTCCCTGTCACACAGTTGTGTTTAATGTATATGTCCCACAGCAGTTCACAAAAGGTTTTCTTTTCTCATTGTCATCACCTCAGGATATGATCATTCTGTTTCTTTCACATGGTTCTCAATTTTACAGGCAAAAAGTGCTACCTCATTGTTGTTGTTGTTGTTGTTTTTCAGTTTTCATATCTTGGAAAAAACAGGTCGTTCTTATGAAGAAGCCTGGACAGCCATCACGCTTTACAGTGTCAGGCTCACAGATCTCTCATCACCGCGCTGGCCTGGACGGCTGACTCACTCCCTCTATCAAAGAGCTCAGTTTCCTGCCTTTGGAGGGTTTTGTCAAAACATCATGTTGCCTCATTTTGGATCCCAAATACCAACAACCTTCTTCATTCTGGGAGGAGGGAACAATAAATCATCAAGTAAACATCCTAAGAGATGATAGGAGGCAGAAGGAGCATTTTTGCTTTATTTTGTTTGGTTTTTTTAAGTTTAGACTTAGTGACTGAGGGGATGGGAAAAGCTTTTAACTGGCTGAGAAACTGACTCTAGGGAGACTTTCTTTTGACTCAGACTGCTGTCGTTTTTTTTTAATGCACTCACAATAGTTTGTCTTTTGGTATGGAGTTGGAATGACCTTGAACTTCACAGAGGCACTTTTCAGGACTCTTCCACGTCATCTTTTTCCAAAGCATTTGCAATGCTTGACCGCTCCGTGCTCCTCACAACAAACTGAATGACACACTTTCCGTCTCTCCTCTGTAGTGGTTCCAAATAGGGTGCATTTGCTCTCATCTTTTTCTCCCCTTCCATTAGCACAGACTAAAACTAGCATTACATTGTCAGGTTTTGAATTTAGTGAACTCTGGGGTTCTCTTCAAGAGGCTCCAAGTGAAAACAGGCCACGTCCCGTAATTAAAGGCTTGAAGAAGCAACCTTTAGAGCACATACTACCGACTGCTGTTGTCTAGGACCAGAGCCCTTTGTGCACACGTGGTGTGAGTGTGATGTGCCCACAGAGTTTGCTGATGCTGCAGATTTTTCACCGGGTCAGTGCAGCAAAAGAAAGAAGGGGAGGGCACTAGTTTCATCTTACTTTTAGATTAAGTATGTGTTGACCTAGTTTTCAGTGGTCTGAAAATTGCAATGTGCAAATTTTTTTAATGCAGTAGGGTCTATATTAATACATCATTATTGTTGATGTAATAAGTTTAAAAGATTGCATTAAAGTGTACTGATTTTCATTTTTAATCATATATACATTTTTGCCAGCCTCAACTCCAACTCTTAGATTTTAGGTTTTCTTTCACTTGTATTCCATTACTATATCTTTTCCCTGAGCTTACCTCTACCTTGTTCCCCACACACCATGTATATAGAAAATGACTATTTGTTTGAATAAGAAAGCTTAGAAATTTCCAAGAAGAAGCAAAACCTTATGTGGATATAGAAATAAAATGGTTTCTCATTTAACCTTGGTGCAAATCACAACTTCCCTAGACTTCAGTTTTCACATTTATAACAGGAGAGGGATTGAATTTTCTCTGCGGCGGCATCCAGTTTTATAATCAGAAGACAAAATACCCTTCTCTTTACTTCAGACCTGTCTGAGGAGCCAGACCTCCAGGTCCTTCTTTTACAAACCAGTAGGTATTTCCCTTCTCTTTCTGGATTTTAACCTAATTCCCCTCTAGTTCCTCACCCACTAATAACTGACATTTCCTGGTGCCAATTCTGAGCCCAAAAATATATACGAGGTTCAAAAGGATGGACTACTTTGCTGTGAGGCACATAGTTCAGGGATGGTTGAGCCTAGATTTGAACCCATTTTGTCAAGCTCCAAAGCTATGATCTTAACCACTGTGCTATGCTATCTCCCAGTAGGCTTGTGGTTTTCAAATATTTTAAGTGATATTTTCCATAAAACCTCAAAAGCAGAGCTCCTCTGGATAAAGCAGAGTGGGGACCTGGGTGTCCGCTGCTTTGCCTTATCTACAAGCCTGGGTTGGATCACGGTGCTTTCACAGAACCCCAAGCTACATGAAGTTGAAAAAGAAACCACTACACTCCCATGATTAGACATGACCATGACAAAGCAGAGCCCACTTTGCCTTCTCTCCAGAGTCTTTGGGTGAAGATCAGCTGGTCACTGTCCACAGAGCCAGAGGCCCAAGAGCATGACTCGCAGCTTAAGCAGCAGCAGCAATTCCTCAGCCAGCAGAGTCACCCTATTTTAGCGCTTCCTTGGAGGGCCACAGTGACATTATCAGGAGACCGGCAGTTTCTGCACTTCCTTTGTCTTGACCCCATCACATTTCCAATAGACATGATAATGCAGGAACCTGTGGGCCTTTATTTTTTAGCACCACTTCCACTACCATTGCCAAGTTGATTACTATGAATTAGTATCATTTTGGTGAAGTTCAACATACTGGTTGAGAGAGGAGTTTGCTGTGAGCAGGTCTGGCTTCCCATCCTGGCCCTGCCAATTTCTGAGTGGGTTTGGACCACCTATTTAATTGATTCCATTTTTTTTAATCTAGAAAATAAGTATGTAAAACCCAACATAATATGTATCAAAACAAAGGTTAGCTATTAATATTGATATTTTAAGTAAATGAAACATATTCTTCTAGTTATAAGAAAATGAGAAGAACCAGTGTTTTCAAAAACGTTCTTAGTATGTATGGTTACCTAATTATTAAAAGATGGACCCATGAAACTTTCTTAGATTTAGCTTCCTTCTGAATGTCATTTGAATTTTTTTATGATCACCACAGTAGGTCTAATTAACATCCATCACCGCACATAGTTACAAATGTTTTTCTTCTTCTTATGAGAACTTTTAAGATCTACTCTCTTAGCATGATGTAATGTACAGCATGGTGACTATAGTTAATAACAATACTGTATCATATATTTGAAAGTTGTATTTGAATGTTAAGTGAGTTGCTTTCTGAAACATTAACATCATATAGTACAGAAAGTGCTGCTTTCCCCGTTCATCAGACGTGCATAACAAAGACAAACGTCAGATGATCGGGGTTTGGGTAGATTTTATTATCTATTAATCCAGGGGTTTTAAGAGAATTTGGAAACTCCTTCTCAACCCTCTCAGCCAAAAAAGCACAGTTATAAAAATCAAATATTCTGTTTGGCGGGTTTGAGAATCATTACTGTATCCTGAATACGTAGCCATGTCTGCCAGTGGTAGCAAAATGTGCTTTTAGGTCTTTAATGCCCCAGAGATAACTAATGCTGTAATGGAATCTGAAATGTCAGTTTTCTAGTGAAAGATATTGCCTTCAGTGCCACTTGCCTCCTGAGATTTCTCTGTCTCTTCACACTGTGAACCAGTGTGTTTATAGTGCCCATGGTTTGTTACTGAATTTCGGTTGTGGAGTCAGTTGTGCTGGAGAGGCATGCGGGCACAGAATCATGGCTGCATCACCTAACTGGTCCCAGTAGCCTTTATCATAAGTTAAATGGAAGAAGTAAATTTGTTTTGACTTTAGGAGGAAAAATAATAGTGCATAGCCAATCTGAGCAGATGAGAATCAGGGGTGAATGTGCAGAAGAAATAGATGGTGACGAGTAAAGAGAAGCAGGCTAGGAGTTTTACATAAGAAGCAACTTAATTAGAATGTGGGCGACTTGAGTGAATTTAAAAGGACCATCTGAAAGAGGTTTGACTTGTTGGTCTCTATGGTGGAAATGGACTTGAGGATTTGGAGCAAGTTCTGAGAACTTTTGGTTACAGTAAAGTATAAGTTATTGAACATAATCAAATATGTTTATTAATTTTTTTAAAACTGAACTTTCTGACAAAAACTTACAAATACTTAAATCTGGTGTGAAATACTCTTTGAACATGGCCAATCAGCAAGAGCGAGGCTTTTTCATTTTCCAGTGTCATCACCCCCCTCTGAGCCCACCTGCTTGGCACCTATGATGGACATGTGGGTGGTTTCCAGTTCAGGGACTATTACAAATAAAGCCACTATGAATACTCATCACAGTCTTCCATAAAGGCGTATGCTTTCTTTTATCTTGGGTAAAAGCTAGGAGTGAATGGCTGGACTTTACAGTAGAGGCGTATTTAACTTTCTAGGAAACTGTCTAATTGTTCCCTAAAGTGACTGTCCTTTTTATATCCCCACCAGCCCTGTGTGAGTTCCAGGTCCTCTACATCCTCACTGATACTCAGTATGGTTATTAAGTTTAGCCACTCAAAGAAATAGAGGCATCCCATTGTTGTATTAATTGGTATTTCCCTGATGATTAGTATGATTGCTCTCTATTCATATGTCTTTTTAAGAGAGATATCTATTTAAGTCTTTTGCCAATTTTTGCTTTAGACCTTTCACCCCTCCCAGAATCTTCCAGGCTCTAATGAAAGCAGTTCAATCTTCTAACACCAGGGCTCCATGTAGTCAAATGAATCAGACAAGGAACAGTGTTCATATGACCCTCCATCTCCTCCTCTCTTTCCTGCCACCTGTGACTGAAATTTCTTCTCCTGACCACTGCCCTCCCCTTACAAAACAAAGGCCCTTATGCTGATGACAACAACTATTTGGCAGAGGCAAAGGGATGGAAGATTAGGTATTTTGTGCATTAGTGGTATCTAGATGCAAAGAAAAAGACAGCCCACATGCCCTGTTCCATCACTGCTGGTCCCGTTAGGCCACATTTTGTGGACATTCTGATATGCTGAGCACAGAGATCATCGGATCTGGAGCCTCAGTTGAATGTCTCATTGAGGAGTTTTTCTTCAATCGTTCAGCAAAAACTGAGAGTGAACCCACTTCCATAGGTGGGTTTTCATTCCTCGCTGGTGGTCTAGAGTAACATGCACTACAGTAGCCTTTTGCCTTGAACCCCGCATCTCCCATACTTAAGACGGAACAACCACTCAGTCGGACACAGCTGTGGGCGGCTTCCATCCCCCACTCCACCCCCAGGCTTCCACCAACGCATTGGTACAGCAGAGTCTCGTTTCCTTTGGTGTCCCGGACCGTCCTTTCCACTGTGATTCTAAAATCATTTATTGGAGAATAATTTATTCCTCAGGCGCATTAATGGAGTCCAGATTCTGTTTGTATAATACGGACAGACAGATGTGCAGTATTTTGTGTTACTTTTAGATGAGCAATGCTGTTTACACAGAATTTTTCTGAGACCACCCAACTCTGTTCACATGTAGCCTTCAGCTACTTCCAAGCCCTGGCCTCCAGAGGAAAAGGGAACATTTATTAACTCAGAGCCACACCCAGTTTTGAAGACATGACTTAATACCGAAGGAATCTGCAAGCCTGCACTGCCAATCAACATGCCTACATCAAATAAACCATCTTTTCTTGTTCTAAAATATATAAGGTGGCTCTAGAAGCATTCTAATTTTATTTTTCATAGTATTTGCCAACATTGGCAATATGTTTGCTCTTCACATGAACACTGAAAAGCAAGTAAGGCAGTCAGTCCTAGCTCCGTTTTCCAGAGAAAGTCAATGACAAATCAGGCCAGTCTGCCAAGGCCTCTCAGTGAGTAATCTGTTAAGGCAATTATAATGACTGATCATAATCATTTCTTTTTTTTTCTTGTATGATCACGTTTAATCTGAAAACTACTACCTATTTTCAAATTTGGTTGCTTTGAGTCACATAGGCATACCATTATAGATGTGTATAATAAATATATTATGTTGTACCTTTGGTTTACCAAGATGTAAAGATACGTTGATGCCTATTATTTCTAAGCCCTCTTTGGATTTTAGTCAGTGTTTGGCATAGAAAATGTGGACCAGGAAATAGTATTCTAGGTTTCTTCTAAGGTAAATACTGATCGATTTTAGTTACATCAATAACTGGGAGTTACATAACCAAGTGTGGATAGAGCGGAAAAATCATTTGCATAAAAATTAAGACACCTGGTGCTACGCCTGGCTCTGTCATTAATTTTCTTGTACATCCTCTCCCTTCTCTTCTATGAATAATAAAAGAGGAAAATCAAATTCAGCAAATATTTATCAGGGGCCTACTCTGGGGGGAGCATTTTATAAATGACATTTAATTTAAACCTCACAACAATTCTAACAGGTAGTTGTCATTGTCCCCATTTTACAGAAAGGGGACCATTATCAGGGAGCTTAAAGAAGGGGCAAGGCAGCCCCTTTCCTTAATACCCCATGTTCCTTTCTGCACGCAAGGCCCAGCTCAGTGATGGGAATCCTATAAAATGAATGACAAAGTCCCTATCCTCAAGGGGATTTCAAAAGAGCAGGAGTGAACAGATTCAGAGGGAACAAGTGGGGAATAGCCAGTATAACAAGGGAGAAACAGGAGCTGCCTGAGCTGGTGCTGAAAGCAAAGGAAGCACATTGACAGAAGAAATCAGTTCCCGCTAACGGTGGTGGAGGGGGTGCGCATCAGGTGATGATTTATCATAAAAGTCGACCTCATTTGTATATGTCAAGAAGATTATGATTTTGAGAGGCAGAGATTTAGCAGAAAAACATTCTGGGTGGAGGAAGCATTGTAAGACACAAAGGTGATAAAAAGCAGGTGTGCCCTGGACTCAGCCAGTAGGTTGGCTTGGGTGGAACGTAGACCCTGATGACTCTGACAGAGTGTCGCCTATGGGACCTGCTCCATCGCCAGTGCCTGGGAGCTTGTTAGAAATGCAGGTTCTCAGGCCGCACCCCACACAGAATCACAGGATGCAGAGGTGATTCAAATGCACATTATGAAGCACCGGGGAAGAGAATATATAGTAGCAAGTCACATAGAAAGGTAGATTCTGATCAGACTCAAGAGAGAAGCTGTGGAATGTATGAGTAGGTGGAGACTTGGGAACAAGACAGCAGGTTAATCTCTGCTCAACCTTCAGCTCCATCACTTTCCAACTGTGGGGCCTTGAGCAAAGTTACTTAACAAAGTTACTTAAATTGGAGTGATAACAGTACCTGCTACGTCATAGGATTTTTTAAGTGGGTCTTATTATTTAGGGAAGTGTTAGGTTCATGGCAAAATTGTCCCCACACACCCACCGCCTCCCCCGCTGTCAAGTCCTGCCCCGGAGTGGTACATATGTCACAACTGATGAACCTACTTGACATCTCATGACCACCCAAAGTCCAAAGTTTATGTTCGGGTTCACTCTTGGTGTACATTCCATGAGTTTGGACAAATGCATAATGGCGTGTATCCATCACTGAGGTCTCACGGAGTACTCTCCCTGCCCTAAAAATCATCTGTGCCCCACTTACTCATCCTTTCCTCCCCCAACCCTGGACAACCACTGATCTTTTTACTGTCTCCATAGTTTGCCTTTTCCAGAATGTCAGATACTTGGGATCATACAGTATGAAGCCTTCGCAGATGGACTTCTTTTACTTAGTGGTATGCATTTAAGGTTCCTCGTGTCCTGCCATGGCCTGGTAGCTCATTCCTTTTTATCAGAGCAATATTCCATTGCCTGGATGTATCGCAGTTCATTTATCCATTCAGTTACTAAAATCCATCTCAATTTATTCTAAGTTTTGTCAATTATGAATGAAACTGCTATAAATAACCATGTGTAAGTTTTTTTATGGATGTAAGTTTTCAGTTGCTTGGGGAAATGCCAAGGAGCATGACTGCTAGGTCATACCTCATAGAATTTTGTTAAGATTCCTGTAAGTTATGTCCTTTATTTAGCATCATAGCTGGCACTTAGTAAATTCTCAATAAATGGTCTCAAAGGCGGGCTTGCCCCTAATATTTAAGAGGCTCAGGCCAAGAGTACAAATGCAGATCTATAACCATATGACTAAATAGTTGACTTTATACTTTAAATATTTAACTTGAAAACTTTATAGCTTTGTCCATGGCCAGCTCATGTTTCTACCCCGATCGCCTAAGCAGGAGACTGAAGGAGCCGTGCTCATCCCTGCAAGCCTGAGCAGAGCTACCATCTGCTGGGCAGGGCAGGGCCTGTGCTGGGCCCAGAACCAGCTCCTGGGGGTGGCTGAGCCTGCCTGAACCATGCACGGGACCGACCTGTTTAAGCTCTTCAGGGGTCTGGGGCAGCTAAGTTCTTCTCCAGGCATAGCTTTCCAAGTCAGATGCCTCCTCCCAACTCAGACTCTACCTTCTGAAGGGAGAGACAGGAGGGAACATAGGAGTTATCTGCGGAGTCTGGTCTCTTATTCACCTGCTTGGCCAATTTAGGGTGGTCAACTTGAAAAATATCAGCCACTCCTTGGTATCCCAAGGTAACTGTACCTTTCTCCACCACCTCCTCCCACCACAAACTTAGCCATGCAAAAGGGGTGGGGGCAGGGGGCAAGGCCCAGTTCAGCATACATGTGCTTGTTGTAGAATTCCCATTAACAAAATCCTACAGAACCTTCCAGAAAACCTCCTTATAAGACCAAAAAGAAAATAACAAGTGCCTTTGCGTTTCAGTGGCTGTGATGTTCAGGGCCACTCAGGCCTGGCTGTCAGGGTGGTCCTGCCCATTGTGATGGCAAAACTGGATTTTATGTTGAGAGCAGGGCCATCTCCTAAAATATTCTGAGCTGAAAAGTGACACAAGATAACAGAACTTTTTGGACTCAGAGCATCATTGGTTGGGAATGAAGAAAGATACAGTCTAGTGCCGAAAAGCAGTATGTGAGGTTTCTCCAGTGTGGGACCCTCCAGTGGCCCATCCTGTTCACCGTCCCATCCCCCGATAACCTTTAAAAAGGTTCAGTAGAACTGGTTTAAGATATCGTTACTGTTGAACAACACTTTTTATTTGCTTATTTTTTTTAAAGTTATAAATCTTCCCCAGGTTTTTTAGGGGGAAATGTGTGGGAAAAAATGGTCTTTCAAGAAAAAGCCACCCTGATTTATGGTGGTGTTGGTACACATTTTAAAACAAAGATTGTACTGAAGTCTTATGGGGCCATTCAGATGTGTTAAGAGGCTCAGCTTGTTTATCCTTCTCATCCATAATTTAAAAACATAGTTTAAACCAAAACAAGTCCATACCAATGGACTTGTCTGTTCAAAACAGAAGGATATCCTGCTTTGAGATCGCAAGCAGAGCTCATGTAAAGCAAAGTCACTGAATCTGTGTTTAAACTGAGTTTCCTCTTTACTGAGGTCTAAACTGAAGTAAAGGTCTATTGCATTCTTCCTCCTCCATGCCCCTCCTTTTTTGATGATCCTGCATTATTCCCACAGCTTCTTCATATGATTGTGGCCCCTTATTCTGACCCATATCACTTTATTTCTCATAAGAAAAGTGCCTTTCTCTGTTGGGTGGGGATTACTCTTCGCTAAGCAGTACCACTTTTGGAGACTGGGTGGAGCAGAATACCAATCACAATAGGATAATAAATCACTGTCAATAAACAGAAAGCCACGTTGTCTTTGAATAAAGTCACATCATGTTTGCAAAATCAGACACAGCAAATTGGGGAAATGCAAAATGTATGTGTGCTTTCAAATGAGCTAAACTGTATATGCTAATATATATACTTTTTCTGGTTAAAATGCTAGTTTGAATTTAAAATGTATCCTTTACTAATCATGAAATGAATTTTTGGTATTAAATATCTTCATGCAAATTTTTATATTTTTAGTGTCCAGAATTCTTGTGGATTCTTGCATCCAAGTGTTTTAAAACGTAGAGGAGTCTGTTTAGGAACTGAGATAATAAAATAAAAATCATGAGGGAAAAAAATGTAGTTTGGGTGGGAATCACTCAGACACAACAGAGGAAGGTCAGTTTTTTGTTTTTTTTTTAAGTCTTCCCATCCGCTGAGTTATTCAAGTCAGCTTCATTTATGTCCCTCTCACTTGAGTTTCATAGATATTTTTCATATGTGTTTATAATTTTTATTTGTTGTCTGCCACTGGGCATGAAGCTCCTTCAGGCTTCAGGACAGCTGGAGAAAAAACTTAAAGCAAGAAAAACTAAGTTCTGAGTATTAAAAATACAGCTAACACGTGTACTCAGCTGTTTTCACATCTAACATCTCAGCAAACCCTGGATGCCACACGCGCCAGCCCCCGGGAGTGCAGTTAGGATGAAAATACGGCCACTGTGCTGAAGGGCTTTTCATTCCATTGGCAATTGCTACCTACACAGAACATTCCAGTTGGACATTATCTATTAACACGCAGATATGCATAGAGCGTTACTGAGATGCAGATGAAGTCCTGGGGACTCCGGAAAAGCTTGAAGATGCCTGAACTGAGTCTTGAAGAAAGAGTGAGAAGTACCCTTGTGAAGAAGGATGGAGAGCTGTGGCAGCAGGCGTCGTGAGCGAAGGCGCAGAGGATGCAGCCACGTGCTGTGTGCCGGGACTGGCCCTGGTGCAATGTGACACGATTAATTTTTCCTTAATAATATTTACCAAAATTCTCAAATATTGACTCTTCCTGGAAATTAGCATGATGTTATAGTCAAGGTTATTTTGTTTACAGGTAGTATAAACCTATTTTAAATGAGCATAAGCTAAAATGGTGGATTTATAGGAAGGAATCGGGGTATCTCATGATCCGCAAGGTAAATGTGCAGCCAGGCCTGGAAGAACACCAGCATTCCAGCCACTAACCCTCACGTTCTACCACTGGTCACAGGCCGCCACCTTGTAGAGTGGTTTCAAGGTTAACTCCTTGCTTAACTGAGTATAAATGGCTCCATGGAATAACCAACAGGATCTGACAAGAGATGATAGATTCAAAAGTAGGTCAGAGCATGATCTTCAGGTGGCTTCTGTCCGTTGAGGAAAAAGATGGAAACAGCAAAGTGGAGTGGTACAAATTATACCCCCAAAATGGCCCACATTAAAGCTTTAGGTACCACAGCATGGGAACTAGAGAATCCCCCAAAAATACACGGACAAGGTTGTTTTTAACCAAGCCTGTCACCACAATACAGAGTGGCAATGGCGTTACAGGAGTCCTTCTTAACCACATGCTTCACGGGTTGTGGTCAGCCTCAGTAAACCCGACCACAGAGCGCATGGCATGCACGTATTAGTAATGTTCTGAGTGAGCTGAGCAAATAGTGTATCACCAGCTGATGCTAGAAAACTGAGGTGGATGTGCAAGCTTTTCAAGACTAGAGGTAGATGGTGAGAACACAGGGCCTACTTTACGTTCTGTTCGTTGTTATGTGCCAGGCACTTTTCTAAGTGCATAATGCATATTCTTTTAGTCCTCCCAATAATCCTACAAATTGGAACTATTAATATACTCTTTTTACAGGTAAGTAAACTGAAGCGCTGATAGGTGAAGTGACTTCCTCAGTGTCCTACAAATATTAGAAGGTGGGGCTGTGACTAGAACCCAAGTCCCAGAATACAGGGGACACCAGCTGCCTGTACACTTCATATCAATAGTATCCTATCTCATAACTCACCCCACAAAGAGTGTTAGAATGAGTTTATAAACATAAACAATCTCAGAAGCAAATAGATAATTAAATGAACAAGAAACCCAAGAGAAAGTGAGTCGATTTCAAAGGAAGAAAACGTGATAGTTTTCAAACTTGTTTTGCCCCTACCATCTTCCTTTCAATCCAATCAATATAACAGAAACAGGTGGAGCTGGTCTGGTTGAAGCACAAAAGCCCCACCAACTCTGGCGCGCTGTGCCCTCCACTCTGGCCCTGGCAGCTTAGACTAAGGGGCTCAGTTAAGAGTCATGTCCTACGTCAGCCACTGGTTTAAAACCTGGGTATTGGAATCAGTTCACCTGTCCTATCTGACTTGGTATCAAGTGTTAGGGTAAAAAAATTTTTTTTAGCAGTTTGAAACATTTTAACTAGTTTGATCATTAAAACTTCTTATAATGAACTGGTTTGGTATTGTTTTGCATTCCTATCCATTTCATATAATCTAGATGACCTTATTAGGCATAGGAGAATAGCTGAGAGGAAGGGATAGGCTGAAAAGGTGGGAGTGGGAAGCAAAATTAAGGCATCTGTGGAGTATGAGAATATTGAGAAAGCTTTGGCATGTATAGATCTTAAAGCAAGTAAGCTCTGACTCTGGAAATGAATAGCTGAGAGAGTGGTTCTTTTGTTTATTTTCTTTTCCCCTTCCAGTTCCTCAAAAAGACAGGAATTCAGGATATTTATTCTTCCTCCATTATGTTCTCTCCAAACATTGTCTAAGCAGTCCAAATTCCCTACATGAGGCATAACCACATCTGCTGGGCTATTTGGTGTGCTGCTTTTTTTTTTTTTTTTTTTTTTTTTTTTTTTTTTTTTTTTTTTTTTTTTTTTTTTTTTTTTTTTTTTTTTTTTTTTTTTTTTTTTTTTTTTTTTTTGTACCTGGAAATCAGGTCACCTAAGCTCATATAGTTTTGAAATATTTCTTGCAAGGATGCCTAGACTCCATGACAGAGGTTTCCTCTACTACTCAAATAAATCCACACCACTTCTATCAATACTTCTACCAAAATGTTGGTTTCTCCTAGCCATTTCAACTCATATATTTACTTCATTAATACAGCCAGGACCCACTTTTTCTCTGTGTTACTCTCAAAGATGTACAATGTGCTTCTTTCTTCTAGGAATATTGGGGGTGCAGGGTTTCACCAGAATAACATGGAGGCAGGCAATTCTAGGATTGAATTGGATTTCTTCACTTACTAGCTACATCTCTTTGGGCAAGTAACTTAAACTCTCATTGCCTCCAATTCCTCATCTGTTAATTGGAGAGTAAGTAATATTTATTCTGAGCTCTACTGAACTTAGCACAACAGATAAATCCAGTCATATGCAAACTCTTTTAGACCATAGGAAAAAAAATAATAAAGAAGAAGATCCAAGATGATGGAGTAGGTGGAAGCTGCATTCACCTCCTCCCATGAGCACATCAAAATTACATCTAAATTAAAAAACAACAACAACAACAACAACCTAAAGAACCATCTGAACACTAGGTGAACGGAAGTCCTATAACTAAGGGTATAAAAAAGAAGTCACACTGAGACTTGTGGGAGGGGTGGAGATGAGAATGGACAGACCATGCACCCACATGCAGGGGTGAGAATCTGGAGGGATATCTCAGCTGCAAAGTTCCTCCTGGAGGAACGAGTGTTCTCAGCCCGGCACTGGCTTCCCAGCCCAGTGCACCGGTGACAAGAAAAGGAACCCACATAACATCAGACTGGAAATCAGTAGGGATTTTGTTTGCCCCCAGGAGACAGAAGGCGGCTGGGAGCCCAGGTGTCCTCTTCAATGGCCAACACACAATGGCCAACACACAACTCTCACCCTGTCTCACTCACAGACACTCACCCTGGGCTCCAGCAGAGGGACGGCAAGCTCAGGGGAGTGCTGGAGTCATACAAAGAGAGACTGAGTTGTGTGGCTTCAGGGCAGGGGCTAAAAGGACAACCTCCCAATGTGCCTGTGTCAGTTCCTCCTACTACACGGTACATGGGCACCATCTTTCCTGGGTTAAGCACTATCCCAACAGGCATTAGCCTGACAGTGGCTCCTCCCTGAGGCCCCACGCTAACCAGCTCAAGCATGACTGAAGATGGGGCCATCTTCTTGCTCTGCCTATAGACTTCACCCATTCCTGTGTGGAGCTCTTCCTACACGTGGCATTAGCCTGGTGAACTACACTAGCTCCGTCCTGAGGACTCCCTGAGGTTCTGCCCTAACCTGCTCACACACTGCCAGAGGCTCTGTCAGAGGTGGTTACTAGCCTGGGCCCATGTTGCATTCCTCCTTCAAAAAGTTTCCAGGAATTCTGGTCAAGCTCTGGAGTGCCAGAGGTACAGGAAGAAACTGAGTTGTCCGGCTTCAGGGCAAGGGCCATCTTCCCACAGGTCACCTTTCTTGTGTTAAACCTTCAGTCCACACAGCCAAATCTTAATCTGCTTTAGCCTGATGATCTCTACCAGCTCCACCCTGATGACTCCGTGGCCCTGCCTGTACCGTAATGGTCCAGGTGGGTGGTGGCTGGCCTTGGATTACCCTGAGACTTTTGCTGAGTGGTCTCAGACTCTGCACAGGTGCTGAGTTTGAAACAATATTAACCTAGTAAACACCACTTTTCCCTACCTGGTGATTCTTTGAGAAGCAGCCACATACAACTCACATTATAGCGCAAGTCTTCTACAGTGTTTGAGCCTAACCAGTAGGCAGCAGCAGGTATCAGATCCCTTGAGCCTTTTGCTAACCTGCCCCAGGACCAGTACGGGTGGCTGATGGCCTCGATTCACAGCTCGACCCCTCCCACATGCACCCAGGTCCAGCAGAGGCAGCTATAAACCATGGATAACTTTGTAGTCCCTAACAGGGAGCCCAGAGCTGGTCACTGGCAGGGTCTGACATTTACCTACATGGGATACCCCCAAGAGACCCCAGAACAAACACAACCAGGGGATTGCTTGAGACTACAACAGAGTACCACCCAATTAGCTCCACAAGCAAGCACACTAAAAGTGAGGTCTTGGTAAGCACCAGATCCTGCTGGGGAAAATTCCATTTTGTGGGGTCAGCCCCTGCACACTAGCTCATATACTGTTGTGGCCAATCCTCACAACCAGCCATCCTGAGGGTCAACCCCACTCAAAGATGCACCAACAGTAGTCAAGACTCAACTATAACAAGAGGGATCACGTAAACTACACAAGGGACACTTCCGGAGCACTCAACCAACATGATCAGGGAGACTGCATGACTGCCCCGTAGGACACCTACTACATAAGGCCACCCTACCAAGACTGGGATACATAACAGATCTACCTAATACACAGAAACAAACACAGAGAGGCAGCCAAAATTGAGGAGACAAAGAAACATGCCTCCAATGAAAGAACAGGAGAAATCTCCCAAAAATAACTAAATAAAATGGAGGCATACAATCTACCTGATACAGAGTTCAAAACAATGATTATAAGGATGCTCAAGAAATTTAATGAGAACTTCAAAAGCAGAACAAAAGACATAGAAACCATAAAGAAGAACTAGTCAGAAATGAAGAATACAATAATTGCAATGAGGAATACACTAGAAGAAATCAATAGCACGTTAGTTAAAATAGAGGCTCAAATCAATAATTTGGTAGCAGAAAACACCCAATTGGAACATCAAAAGAAAAAAAAATTTATAAAATGAGATGAGGATAGTTTAAGGAACCTCTAGGACAACATCAAATATAACAACATTCATAAGAGTATCAGAAGGAGAAGAGAGAATCCAAGGGATTCAGAACCTATTTGAAGACATAATGACTGAAAACTTTTCTAACCTGGTGAAGGAAAAAGACACACAAGTCCAGGAAGCACAGAGAATCCCAAACAAGATGAACCCAAAGAGTCCTACACCCAGACACATCATACTTACAATGGTAAAGGTTAAAAAAAAGAGAGAATCTTAAAAGAAGCAAGGGAAAGGCAGTTGGTTACCTATAAGGGAGCTCTCATAAGACTATCAGCTGTTTTCTCAACACATCTCTTCAGGCCAGAAGGGATTGGCATGAAATATTAAAAGTGATGAAAAGCAAGGACCTACAACCAAAGCTGTTCTACTCAGTAAATCTATCATTTAAAATTGAAGGAGACATAAAGAGCTTCCCAGACAAGGAAAAGCTAAAGGAGTTCATCATCACTAAAGCAGTATTACAAGAAATGAAAAATGGACGTTTTTAAGAAGAAGAAGTGGAATATATGAGTATGTATGAATAATAAAATGGAAATAAAGACATACCTATCAATTACCACTTTAAATGTAAATGGATTAAATGTTGTAATCAAAAGACACATGGTAGCTGAATGGGTAAGAAAACAAAACCCATATATATGCTGTCTACAAGAGACCTACCTCAGATTGAAAGATACACACAGACCTAAAGGGATAGAAAATGATATTTCATGCAAATTGAAACCAAAAAAAGAGAGAGAAAGCTGGGGTAGCAATACTTATTTCAGGCAAAATAGACTAAAACAAGGCTATAAAAAGAGACAAGGAAGGACATTACATAATGATAAAGAGGTCAATCCAAGAAGAGAATATAACCTTTGTAAACATTTATGTACCCAATATAGGTGAACCTAAATATAGTAAGGAAATATTGATGGACATAAAGGGAAAGATTGACAATAATACAGTCATAGTGGGGGATTTAACACTCCCATTGATGTCACTGCATAGATTTTCCAGATAGAAAATCAACAAGAAAGCATCAGCCTTCCTTCTAGTGTAAATGACACATTACACTAGATGGATTTAATAGATTTTTTTTAGCATTTCAACCCAAAGTAGCAGAATATACATTCTTTTCTAGTGCACATGGAATATTTTCCATGATAAATTACATGTTAAGCCACAAAACAAGTCTCAATAAATTTAAGGAGATTGAAATCATATCAAGCACCTTCTCTGACCACAATAGTATGAAACTAGAAATCAGTTACAAGAAAAAAAAGAGAACACAGGAACATATGGATGCTAAAAACATCTTACAAAACAATGAATGGGTTAACAATGAGATTAAGAAAGAAATCAAAGGATACCTTGAGACAAGTGAAAATGAAAATGGAACAACCCAAAATGTATGAGACACAACAAAAGCAGGCCTAAGAGGGAAATTTATAGCAATACAGGCCTGCCTCAGGAGAGGAAAAATCTCAAATCAACAATCTAACCTTACACGTGAAGGAACCAGGAAAAGAA
This sequence comes from Micronycteris hirsuta, assembly GCA_004026765.1. NCBI lineage: Eukaryota > Metazoa > Chordata > Mammalia > Chiroptera > Phyllostomidae > Micronycteris > Micronycteris hirsuta. Next base: position 111,605 of record PVJI01002188.1, on the reverse strand, counting down.
CAGCACACAAAGCCCAAACTGAGTAGAAGAAAGAAAATAATAATGAAATCAGACTAGAAATAAACGAATAGAGTCTAAAAAAACAATACAAGACATCAATGAAACCAAGAGCTAGTACTTTAAAAAGGTACACAAGACAGACAAACCTTTAATCAGACTCATCTAGAAAAAAAGAGAGAGGACACAAATAAATATAATCAGAATGAAAGAGAAGTGATGACTGACACCAAAGAAATATAAAGGATTATAAGAAAATGCTATAAACAATTATATGCCAATAAGATAAATTCCTAGAAACATACTACATTCCAAGATCAAATCAAGAAGAAAGAGAAAATGTGAACAGACCAGTCACAACCAACAAAATTAATTCAGTAATCAAAAAACTCCCAACAAAAAAGTCCTGGAATGGATGGCTTCACAGGTGAATTTTACCAAACATTCAAAGAAGAATTAACACCTATTCTCAAACTATTCCCAAAAAATTCAAGAGGAAGGAAGGCTCCCAAATTCATTTACAAGGCCAACATTATCATGATTCTAAAATCTGACAAAGATATTATACAAAAAGAAAATTACAGGTCAATATTCCTTATGAATATAAATGCAGAAATGCTCAACAAAATATTAGCAAACTGAATACAGCAACATATCAATAAGATTATACACCATGATCAACTTGGGTTTATTCCTGGGATGAAAGTTTGATTCAATAGCTGCATTCAATTAACATGGTACACCACATAAACAAAATGAAGGATAAAAGTCATATGATCATTTCAATAGATGCAGAAAAAGCATCTGACAAAATCCAGCCCCCATTCATGATAAAAACTCTCAGCAATGTGGAAATAGAGGGAACATACCTCAACTTAATAAAGGCCATATACAGCAAACCTACAGCTAACATCATACTCAATAGGGAAAAGCTTTAAATGGTTTTCTTAAGATCAGAAACAAGACAAGGATGTCCACTTTCATGACTCCTATTCAACATAGTACTGGAAGTTCTAGCCACAGTATTCTTACCTATTTAGAAGACATCCATTCAGGTAAGAATAGAGAGCCCAGAAATAAACGCATGTCTACATGGTCAACTGACACATGGCAAAGGAGCCAAGAATATACATTAGGGTAAAGAAAGTTTATTCAATAAATGGTGTTGGCAAAATTAGACAGATATATGAAAAAAATTGAAACCACTTTCTTATACCGTGTATGAGAATGAACTCAAAATGAATTAAAGACTTGAATATAAGACTTGAAATCATAAAAGTTTTCAAAGAAAACATAGGCAGTAAACTCTCTTACATTTCTCTCAGCAGTATTTTTTCTGATACATCTCAGGCAAGGAAAACAAAAGAAAAATAAGCAAATACGACTACATCAAACTAAAAAGTTTTTGTACAGCAATGAAAACCACCAACAAAATGAAAAGACAACCTACTGAATGGAAGAAAATATTTGCCAATGATACATCTGATAAGGTGTTAATATCCAAAATTTATAAAAGACTCATACAACTCAACACTAAAATAAACCCCCCGAACTATCCAAGTAAAAACAGAGGACCTAAATACTCACCTCCAAAGAGGACATAAAGATGGCCAGTAGATATATGAAAAGATGCTCAGTGTCACTAATCATGAGAGAAATGCGAATTAAAACCACAATGAGATATCACCTCACACCTGTCAGAATGGCCATCATCAATAAATCAATAAACAACAAGTGCTGGCAAGGATGTAGAGAAAGGGGATCATTCGTGCACTGTTGGTGGAAATGCAGACTGGTGCAGCCACTGTGGGAAACAGTATGGAGGGTCCTCAAAAAATTAAAAATGGAACTGCCTTATGACCCATCAGTTCCACTTCTGGGTATATATCCAAAAAACCCAAAACACTAATTCAAAAGGAAATATGCACTCCTATGTTCATTGCAGCATTATTTGCAATAGCTGTGATACAGAAGCAACCCAAGTGCCCATTAGACACATGGATAAAAAAGTAATGGTACATATATACAATGGAATATTACTTAGCCATAAAAATAATGAAATCTTACCATTTGTGACACAATGGATGGACCTAGAGGGTATTAAGCTAAGTGAAATAAGTCAGACAGAGAAAGACAAATGCCATATGATTTCATTTATATGTGGAACCTAAATAACAAAACAAACAAAATAGAAACATATTCATAGATTCAGAGGACAGACTGATAGTTACCAGAGTGGAAGGGGGTTTGCACACGGGATGAAAAAATAGAAGGGATGAAGAAGTACAGATTGGCAGTTGCAAAATAATCATGGGGATGTAAAGCTCAGCAAAGAGAATGTAGTCAATAATACTGTAATAACTATGTATGATGCCAGATGGGTACCTGAATCAGGGGGATCACTTTGTAAGTTAATACAAAGTAATATTGATTGTTGACTATAATTAAAAAATAAAATTTAAAAAACAGAAAAATATACAAAGAACCACTCTACTCATTATATGAGGCCAATACCACTTTGCTTTAAAACTATAGGCCAATCTTATGAAAATAAGGTGAACAATCCCAAATAAAATATTATCAAATCAAAACTAATAACATTACAGGCCAGTAGGGAAAAGTAAACAATTCAATAAATGTTATGAGGACAATTGACCATATACGTACTTGGAAGATATAAGGTCCAGAAGAATTAAAGATAAACCTAATATTAAGAACATGTTATAAACTTGGACTGAGTAAAACCTTCTGAAATAGGACTTCCTTGGCAATACACTACTGTGTGACTTAGAGCATATTATTTAGCTTTCTGATGTATTGGGTGTTTTTAGTTTTTAATCAATAGAATGGAGATGATAATGGAAGTATTGTGAAATATACTCTGATCTGGCAAAGTATAAATCTCATTTGTTACATTAAACTTTGTGGTTTAATAGTTGTATCCAGTTCTGCATAACTCATTCCTCTGGAGGTACTGAAATCTTATTTTTCCTCCTGCTATTAAGAACATATTTGAGCCTAATATGCAAAATTTCTTCTGTTAACTCCTATGATAACTCCTATATCAACACCTATGTCTCAGCACACTCTAGAAAATTTTCTCCTTTGACATTTTTGACAAGTTCTTGACCTATTGACATGATTGCTTGTGGATATATGCTTATATATGCCTATACAAAAACAGAAAAGATCCGGGAATTCTAGGTATTCTTTGATTTTCTCCTTTTGCGATCTGTTCTCATAAGATGAAAATTGCTGGTTTTATACAACTTAGTGGGCCACCTTCAAGCACTCTCTCCACTTCTTTGCAGTAAGGAGTGAATGCTTTGCCAAGCAGAAATGAAAACATTTTAAGGTCATTTATTTTTTCTCTTGAGCAAAGAGGTAAAAAGACAAAAACCTGTTTCATTGGTAACACTGCTATATTAGTTGTTTGGCTGTTTTTTCCCTTCCCAGATGACCAATTCTATGACAAAGTAACTCCATGTCTCGATCGACAGAATCCAATTCAAACCAACCCAAGAAAATTCCTGAGGAAATAAATTGGCTTCTGTAGGTGGAAAGTTCAGGCTTGGATATATCTTCAGGCATAGCTAGTTTGCATGGTTAAGGCCTAGCCTCACCTGATCCGTATGGAATGAACTCCCCCCAGGAAGAGGCCTTCGTTCCACACATTGTATACCTGGTGCCTGCATTGTCATCTGCTCCCTTAGGTTATTGTTTGCATCAGGAGGTTGCAACATGACAGCAGTCTTGCTTGGTCATGGAGCCGATTGCCTGTAGGATATCTGCTTCAGTTCCTTGAATGTGTCTCCGTAATGAGGCTAGAAAACAACATGCTTGCATGCTGTTTCCTATTTTGCCCCCATGTTATTCTATTGCGACATTCACTAAGTAACAATCCATATTTGGTTATTGTGCATGTGTGAGTTTAACTAGTATGATGTACCACACATAAACATTGTGAAAGAAAATGCTCATAATCTCTTATGGGATTTGAGTGAAAGTCTTCTACAGAGGGCTCTGGGTCTCATTTTCCTGGGACTGCAGTAGGTTCCTGAGGCTTTGTCATCCGCATCTGAAGGTCTCAGTGTGGTAGTTCCTGACCTAAAGCCTGTTAGGATTGCCCTTGACATCAGCCGAGGGAAAGGACCGGCGCTGGTAGGGACTAGAGGAGGCCTCTAATTGCTTTGGGAACCACAGTTTAATTGTTCTCCACTGCAGAGCTATGATCGTGACATATTGGCACAGTTGGCACAGTTGGCAAATGCTTGGCCCACTCCTGGGGCTCCCGTGGCCCCCTCCACCCCAGGGAAGTCTAAGGTTATGACTGTCATCTCCAATTCCATCTGCCTTGGGAGAGTTTGTGGCACCTTCCAGTTTTTTGTTCCAAAATTAGATTTCTTTGTGCTTTCTCCACTCCTTCCATCCCCTCTCTCCACAGTCTCTCCCTCAGCCATTAGAATGATTTGTCTCAAGCACAGGAGCAGCAAGTGGCTATTGGTAACCACAGGCAACCATGAACCTGCACTAGCTATTTGTGCTATACTACTGTTTGTAAGGCATAATCTAGCCACTAGCTGGGTAGATGGAAAAATGTGCTCTACGGGTTTTCTTGTACAGTAAAATATTGGCTTCTCTGTTTTTAGAACGACCAGTCCATGGGCGAGATGCAGATCATTGGAGGCTATGATCTCTCTACACTGGCTGGAAAGGTTTGTTAACACAACTCTGCTCAGTTCACACTGATGTCTGATGTCGTGGGGAGATCAGTGACCTCATGTCAGGTCAGCACTTGCAATACATTTCAGGCACTCTCCAGGGTTTGCTAATTCATGCAGATGGGTGTGTGAACTCTTTTAATGACTTCTCCTTTATAAAGCACTCCTTTTATAATGCTTCCAGGACTGGTGCAGACCATATATTTCATCTGCGAGCTTCCTTCCAATCTCATTCAGACAGCCTCGTATTACGAACCCCCTTGGCTCTCCTCGCTCTTTCTTTTCTGCTCACCCTTTCAGGTACCTCCTGAAAAGGCAGCTTTTCCTGTACTTGTCTGCTTTATGTTTCTCATCCATGCCTCAGCACCCAGGCCCTTCAGTAAGACATTTAATAAACAGGTTTGTTGAAATGTACAAAATTTGAACAGAGAATAAAAAAGATTTTTGTGACAACCCATTTTTCAGCTGTTTGCTTTTCCCCCACCAAAATTATTTAACCCATTAGATTATGGGGAAAACACCTTCGGTTTTAATATGGAATTCCAAAACTCGCCAATACTTAGCAATCAGGTGAAAACAGTGTTTGAATTCTGACATCAATGCATCCGTCAGAAGGAGGAGTTGTTTCCTAAAGCAGACACGCTTCGTGGCAGTGTGCCCAAAACTGAAGTTTTGCTGTGAATGAAAGCGACACAGAATTTGCTTTTGTTCATCTCTACCGACATGCCTTGTATTCATTGCCTCTGAACGGCTTCAGCTTTCTAAGTAAAATGGCTCAGTCTGCTACACAAGCTTAACCTCTCACATTTGTGGATGTTATTGTTGTGCGACACCTGGATGGTGAAAAGGAACACCAGTCACATTTAATGAAAAGATGAATAATAACATGAGGGACACTCCAATGCCACAAGGACTCTCCCTGCAAAACAGCTTACTTCCCCCAGCTCTGAAGTCTGCACACTGGCATCCAAGTGTTAAATTACTATCTGGTAGGAAATTATGTTTCATAGAAATTGAAATTAACTTGTTAATGTATTAACAAGTTAGGCCACCATTTGATGTTACTACTTCAGTGCATAAAACATCCTAGAAAGCTAAAATACTCAAAGCAATTTCCATAAAGTCATGACTTTGAACACTCTTGAAGTGGTCTTTAAATATGTCATTTTATTTTTTTATCTTTTAACTTACCTTTATTTTATCTTTATGAAATGTATCATTTTATCAATATTCAAAAATTTACACAGAGCTTAGAATCTCTATAATGTATAAATGTAGGTATGTGTATGTCTGTAGCAACATGTTTAATTGACACGTGTGATATCAGATCACCCAACTTAAACATTATGTTTTTGTCAAATGGAGAACTAAAAATCAAAAATAAAGCTAGACTGCAGCCTGTAACACTGTGGAAATATATCATCAGTATTCCTGAAGGTCAAAAGCTGGCAAGTGATACTGAACACAGCTCAGTATTGAACTACATCAGTTTTATGTTTTCATATGCAAATGTTAGTTGAATAAGAAGCACTACTTTTATTTAGGAAAAGATGAGGCAAACATAACTTAAGTCATTATACCAAGCTAATATTATGACTGTACTTTTTTCTCTGAAGAGTTGAGGTCAAAGCTCATGTTATTAGGCTTATGAATAGCAACTTACTCTAAGTTAATGCACGTTTTTTAAATTGAGATACAATTGACATATACCATTATATTAGTTGCAGATGTACAACATAACGATTCAATATTTGTATATATTACAAAACGATTACCACAATAAGTCCAGTCAACAACTAACTGTCTAACGTGGTAAGACATTTTAGTACTTTGTTGTGAGACGGTGCCTTACAGGTTTATTACACAAGAGAAATATACCTAGTGCTTTACCATGGGTCTGTCAGAGCGGCAACTCTAAGAATCCCAAATGAATGTCTGCATGAAAAAAATTGCACAAAAAATGGTGGTCCTTCTGTCCTTCCTTCTAAAATCATCCTCTGTTCCCTTTTAGAGTGATTTCCCTCTTAGGTAAGCAGTGGATAGTCCCTTCCTTTAAGAGATAGAAAGGAGGTTGAGGAAAGGTACTTTCTTACTGGGAGTAGAGTGAGCAGAAGGGCTGACAGCTCCGTGCCTCAGTATCCCCTCCTATAATTACTACAAAGATCTCCCCCATGAGAAAGTAGAGATCATGGAAGTTCAGACAGGCAACATGAAACCCAGCCAGCAGGAGTCGGCTTTAACATTTGCTAACATGATAAATGATTCTTTCAGGTTACCAGGTACTGTTTTGTGCTATCTTTACACTCTCCGTATGTACAGAGATGCGTTTCTATATATGTTTCAACATATGCCAAGTAAGACCCCTTGGGGTTAGAACACACTGGGTTAATATTTCCAAGATGAATCAACATTGATTAGCCAGGTTCTCAACTGTCACAAGAGCTTAATGTTAAAGACCCTATAGTTCACGGTCCCCAGGCACACATCAGAGGGGGATGCTGAATACGCCAGTGTAGACCACACTCTATGCCTTCAGCTATATCTTGAATCTGCCTACTTCTCTTCATCTCCTTGGTAATCTCCCAAGTCTAGACCTTTGGTATTCAAAGTGTGGTCTAGGCAGGAGTCAGCAAACTTTTCAGGTAAGGACCAGATAGTAAGTCTTTGTGGGGCATATAGTGTCTGTTACAACTGCTTAACTCTGCCACCATAGCATGAAAGCAGCCATAGTTAACATGGAAACGTAGCTATATTTCAATAAAATTTTATTTACAGCAGGCCAGATTTGGCCAATGGGCCACAGTTTGCCAACATTTGATCTAGGAACTAGCAAGGTCAATACCACCTGGAAGCTTAGAAATGTAGTATCTCAGATCCGTCCCCAGATCTTCTGAATTAAGTTCATTTTAACAAGATCCTTAGAAGATTCCTATGGACTTGAGGGTTTTAGAAGCACTGGTCTCCTAAGGCGAGGCTACCACCAACCCTCCTCTGGGTTGCTATGAAAGACTGACTCATCTCCCTGAACTCCTGCCTTTGTTTAACTTCTGCCACGCTTCCAACCATTTTCCACAAAGCAGCCAGGGTAATCTTCTTAAAATACGAATTGGATCACATCACTTGCCTACCAAAAACCTTTCAGCAGCCTCGCAGTTAGGGTTATCAGACTTGGCAATGAAAAAAACAGAATAGCAAGTTAAATTTGATTTTCAAATAACTGTTAAAACATTTTTAGTTTAAGTATGTCCCATGTAGTATTTGGAACATACGTAAAATAAAAAGTTAGTTGTTATTCATTTGAAATTCAAATGTAACTCGGTGTTCTGTATTTTACCTGTCAGCCCCACACCCAGTGCTCGACATTATAATCCAAACTCTTTAGGCAGCTTGCAAAATCTGAGTGATCTGGCCTCATCTCCTTTCCAATATCATCAAACGCCACCCAAACACGACCCTAACCTCCTCACAGTTTTATGACCACACTGGCTAATAGTACCTTCCTGCCAAGACCTTGGACAAGCTGTGGCCCCCACCTGGGATCCATTCTCCTCCCAGCCTTCAGGTCTGAGCCTAAAGGACTGCCTTCCCTGACTCTCTGTCTAAAATGAGCACGCGCTATCTACACAAGACTTTTTTCTTGACCTTAAAGAAATCTGAGGGTGGAATTATTCCTTGGGGCTGTCATTGTCTTAGTGAGAGGAGGATAAAGTTTCCCTTGGGGCCAGAAGTTCTGGGAATAATGCAGAAGAGGGAGGAAGAGCAGTGTGGACTGAAGGGAGAGAGAGCAGAGCCAGAGGACAAGCGTGGACCATGTGACTAAAGGAAATAAGTCAGAAACAGGGAAATAGCAACTTCAAAAGCTGAACGTGTAACTTGCATTTGGTCTGTAAAATACATTGAATTTCTAACAAAGAGAAATTCATTTGACTTGCTCAGAAAAGCAAAGAGGAGCCACAAAAGTTGTTGAGCAGAGGTGGCATCGTGAAGCTTCGTTTTGGGGAAATAAACCTGGCGGGAGGGTAGAACTGACAGAAGGAAGGGAGAGAAAGTACAAGGAGAGAGGCCAGCCAGGAGGCGGTGTGTATGGAGCAGACCCTGGTGTGTCATTTACCTACATGAGCAAAGGAGTAGCGTCCTCCAAGGAGCAGCGACAGAATTCAATGATTAAATGAAGACAGGAGGGTTAGAAAGGAGGTTTTCAAATTTGTGTATGAAAGAACTTTCAGAAACGTGGGAAAATAGCTTACCTGTGTAATTTTTCATGCTTTGAGTTAGAGGTATTATAAGCCCCCAACTTTCCTACGTAACTCTTAAACCTTCTAAAGACATGTCAGTTAAAACATTTAGAAGAGGGATGTCCTAGACAGCCCCCATGCATGCACCTTTCTTTCTCCCATCCTTCTTTTCTTTTCTTTTCTTTCTTTCTTTCTTTCTTTTTTTTTTTTTTTTTTTTGGAAGCAAAGAAAGAGAAACTCACAAGGGAGGCTGGCTGAGTCATGGTTCTAAATAGGTCATGGCTGTGAATAAAGGGAGCCCTCAACGATGAAGTTAAATGGCCTCTTCGCTCACAATGTTAAAAGCATTTTACTCAGTGAGTTTAAGCTGTCTCTGCACCATGCTCTCTGGCTGATTTTTTTTTTTTCAAAGTTGATTTAATCCTGGCACTTCATAAAATGTGTGTAAAGCAAGAAGATTTTATTCATGTTCAAGCAAAATCTCAGAAAGGATGGAATAAAACCAAAGCATGGAAACAAGCTCAAACCTGGCAACAAGAAAACACAGATGTGCAGGTTAAGTGCAAGATTTGGGAGACATGCCCCCTGCCCCCAAATAAGTTTCTAATCAAATGCCAGAATGAAACATTGGAACTTGCCAAAATTTTCTACTTGGCTGCCTTTACTCTTAAAATCATTCCTTTTTATTGCATTTGACTAGGCTGAGAAAAATAATGGAAATGCCCACTGACTGATGATTCTGGCAATTTTGTGAATTATTACATAAAATGAAATGCTAAACTACATTCCTTTCTCCATGGGGTTTATATTCGCACTCCTACTCATGCTCCGCATCCACAATCAGCTCCTCACCCTGCTACCACCCCTCTGCTTGGTGTGACCACAGCTAAAACCACGCTGCTGAAGATTAGACTGTGATACACTAATCATTTTGCAGTTTGAAAGAGTAAAAATATTGATAACCCATTTAAGAAAACCATTTAGATTTGTATCATTCTTTCCTTCTTCTCTTTCTTTTTCTTTAGTAAGCTCGATGTGATAAGCTTCAATTAGGACGTGCAATAGCACAGAAAGAACACCCTTCAGAGATTCCCCGTAGAATTTTGCCAGTGGCCCCCAGGCTGCAGATTTTACTAGCTTTCTGGGAGGAAATGAGCTAGGTGTAGTGAGATGACTAAGACAGAAGCTGGCGAACATCTCAGATTCAGTGATTGGAGTTATCAGATTGCAAGTGTTCAGGAGGCACAATGTGTTCTGAAGAAATTTCCAAGGCTGCCCACTCAAAAAAAAGAGAATTTTAGGAGATTTCTCAGAGCCAAATTAAGAGCAGTAGACATTAAGTATAGCTCAATGAAGGAAGATTTGTACATCATTAAGGAAAAAAAATGTATCAAACATATAATGAACTAGAGAAAGTGAAAAAATTGGCCCAAAATTGTTGATTTATTCTACAGGCATTTTTTGAGCAACTATTGTATACCTGTCCCCATGTTATGTATGGATTGTTTAAAGATGAGTTAGTCTTTGTTCCGTCTCATGGTGTTAATCTTGGTGCATGAAAATGTGAAGAGATTAGTTCTTTTAGACACTTGTGAAAATGTTTCCAAGTTGGAGTAGCTGCTTTCCCTTTCCTCTGGGGCTACTTCTTGTTTCAAATGACAGAGTCAAGCTTCCAAAGGGGCAAAAGGCATCGTTTGGTTAGAGGTGAGCTTTCACATAACATGTGGGCCACTGAAAAATCCAGATAGTGACATATATTACTAATTTAAAAATTTGAAAACATAGTGTAATGATCTATAAAGGAAAATAAATATATATGTAATGACTACTCTATATAACTCACTAAATAACTCTAGATATTTGCATAGTTTCTTTTCAATAGCAGCCAGTTTGTCTAAATCAGCATTCCCTGCCCTTCATTTATGAACACACCAAATAATTTTACTTTTAATACTGTGCAATACTGTACATAACAGAGAGGGCTTTGTATTGTTACAGATATCATCAACCCATTCCTTAATCCTCAAAAATCCTCCGAGAAATATAGTTAAACCATAACTAACCAATGTTTTCCTCATAATAATCCTTCTAAGAAAGAAAAAGCTTGCTTTAAAAAAATAGAGGATTATTGCAGCATACAACACTGGAAAATGATAGAAAAACCAATTAAGAATTCCAAGAAAAGTATAAACAAGATCTAAAAGGAGATATAAAAGGAGATATAATTATAGTACACTGCTTGACTCTTTATTGGGAAAAATGTTAGCAGCACAAAAAGAATCACACCCTGGCTGGTGTGGCTCAGTTGGCTGGAGTATCATCCTGTAACCAAAAGGCTGAGGCTTTGATTCCTGGTCAGGGCATATACCTAAGTTGCAGGTCCCCAGTATAGGTACATATGATCCCCAGTCCAGCTTCTCTCTCTCTCTTCCTCTCTCTCTAAAAAGCAGTGAAAGGCCTAACTGGTGTGGCTCAGTGGGTTGAGTGCCAGACTGCAAATGCAAAGGCTGCCAGTTCGATTCCGTCAGGGCATAGGCCTTGGTTGCAGTCCCCGGTTGGGAGTGTGCGAAAGGCAACTGCTCACACATCCATGTTTCTCTCCCTTTCTTCCTCCCTCCCTGCCCCTCTCTAAAAATAAATAAATAAAATCTTTTAAAAAATAAAAAGCCACGAAAATATGTCTTCAGGTAAGTTTTTTTTTTTTTTTAATTTTTCAGGAAGTCGTAACAAAGTACGGTAACTACATTGGGAGATTGGAGAAAGGAAGTGAGTTAGTGTGAAAGAATTACATTCTCATCTATTATATAATATAGTAAATAGGTGATGTCTAAAATTATTAAAGTGAGCGATGGAAACACAGAAAAAGAAAGTATTCTAAATTAAAAATCCAATGCATGGTCTTAGATTAATAAACAAGCAACAAAGTCTATTTTAGCAACAACTGGGAAATTTAAATATGTACGAAGTTTTATATGATATTAAGAAATTGCTGTTTTTGTTAAATGTGATAATATTTAGTTATGCATAATAAAAGTTATCACGATAACTTTAATGTATTTTAAAGTACATAAGCATTTTAAAATATTTTAAACAGGGACCCATCAGCAGTTAGAAAACAGATTTTCCTGTTTGGTTTTGAGCATGTGTATGTTTTACTGGGATTTTAAAATGTGATTAAATAATTTTGACAATATATCTCTGGATTAGGACACATTCAAGCTCACTTTCCAGCTACCACTATATCTTACAGTTGAAGCTAATCTTTTCAAAGATGACTTTTGTTTTGCAGTGTTCTGAACTTCTGAAAAACAGATTTAATCACATTCAGTCCACTTTACTTAATTAAGCAAGAATGCAGACTAACAGTTTAGAAAGGGTATTCATTATCAAATTAAAACAAAAAGAGACTGTGAACTGGGAACTTAAATTAACCAAGTATTCTCCAAGTATTCTGGTTGTTTAGTAGACAGTTGGTAAGCCTCGATTAAACTGAAAATGCACATCTTAGCTAACTGTTATGGATTGGTGGTTAAGACAGAGAGAATGCGCTTGGAATGCCAAGGGGACTCCTATGTCGCTATGATTTTCAGGGCAGAGAGCATACTTGGAACATGTCCTACTTTAAACATTGAAAAAATCATCTTACATCTTAATGATAAAATTAGGAGTTTTAAAAACAGATTTAATGAATAAAATACCATATACCTGAGAGAAAAATATTTCCAGAGAGAATTTCACCTCAAAATGCTTTTAACACATAAAGTAATACGGTGTAAATTTAACAGAGTTTTTATGGGTTGGTTAAGATTTTGCTCACTTAAATCTCTTTTGCATTAGCTATAAGTAGGATACCTAAGGTGTAAGGCTTGATCCCATTTTTTAAACTATTATATGAATCATTAGAGTAAATGAAAAATCATCTAGAGAAAGAAACCATTACATTGAGGGAATATCCACACCATTAAGTTAATTGGAATGACATATTAATACAGTCATATTTTAATTTGATGAGACAGTATTGACATGTAACTACTAATCCATTTAATTGGTTGATTTTAACTCATTAATAAGTGTACTTAGTTATTATTCCTTCATTCAACAAATAATTACTTAGTACCTATATGCAGGTATTTACGCTTAAGACTGAGAACACGGTCATAAGCAAGATAAACGTGACTCCCACCCTCATGGACTTTATACTCTAGTGAGGAAGACAGGTATCAAACAAGAAATTTAAATGAAACATCACCAGTGTTCTTAGGAGAGAAGGCAATGAATATCTTACAAGCCCATAGCAAGGAACCTAACCATGTCTCTGAAAATATAAACTAGGCACCTATCTATCCCAACCCCATTCTTCAGGGTTGAGAATTCAGAAGTACAAAGTACGGAATCCCCACTGATGTTGGTGGCTCTGCAGGAATAGGGCTGTTCCATCTGAATACATAACACCTCTACAGAGCACTCTCTGCATTAGCAATGCAGGTCATGTTGGCTTTGTTTTCCTGGAAAATGCAAAGCAAGCTTTGTACCCCAGAAAAGGCTGGGTGGGGCACTTGCCAGAATTACAAAAGTGGAATGAGATGGCTAGCTCTTCAGACAGGCAACCGGGTTGAAGATAAGCCTGCTCTTAACCGGAATACAGACATTAATAAATCCTGAAGCACCAAGTAATTCCAGAGAGTCTGTTAAAATAAGTCTGGAACACATAGATTAACTCTAAGCATTTATTTGAGTTAGATGGATAGCAGGGGGACCAAATAAGCAAATTGGGTAACTCCAACTGTAAGCAAAACGTGTTTAACTTGTGAGCCAGATCTGCATTCAATTCTAAATAACTGGTGTTTTTTTGTTTTGTTTTGTTTTGCTTTGTTTTTCAGAATGTCCTCATTGTTGAGGTAAGCCAACTTTTAAAATCTGTATTTGGAAGTGAGTTTTAAAATAAACAGTGAGTTTTAAAATGAAGAATTTTTTTATCTTTAAAAGGATGAACGTTGAGTTTTACAATAAAGAAATTTTTATCTAATTGGCCAAGGACTTACTGAATTTTCTCTGTGTATATGGCTTTCCAAATGTATTGACCAGGAGCCAGCTAGAATCACTGACTTGAAATAACTTATAAAACGGCTTTTTAATATTTAATTTCACACATGTCTAAATTGGTTATTATCCCTATTTGTGAATCAGACATTTTTACAGAAGAGAAAACTAACCCACTAAACCAAAATATATTTAATAGTTAAGCCAAGGTTAGAACTCACTTCACCCTTAACTCAATATTCTTGCTAATGAACTCTAATGACTTTAAGCAATTCTACCTTCAGCATCCAAATAATAATCAACTTAAAAATGGCAGTCCAAAGGAAAGCTATAAATTGATTTAATTGGTTCTGTTTAAAAAGGAAGGAAGAGAGGGAGAAAGGAAGAAAGAGGGAGAGAAAGAGAGAAGAAAGGAAGGGATGGAGGGAGGGAGAGAGAAAGAGAAAGAAAGAAACAGGCCCTGTGGCAGCAGTAGGCTAATGCAGCAAATGTCCATGTTTCCTTCAAGAGCACACCTGCCTTATCAGCTGGCATAAATTCAGGGGAGCTGTTTTCACGCTTTTGTTACACAATTGCCTGTGTGCCATATGTATCTGCAGTTCTGGCTCAGACACAATCCATGAGGTAGACCCTCTAACCAAATGAATTGCCCAACTCTGGCTAAATTCAGACCTCTTGTTTTGATAATCAACTCCTGACAGCTGATTTCTGTCCTGAGGACAATAAATTTCTGCTGCCCATTCTACTCTAATTGCACAGCAGCTCATCAGCAGAGATGAGCCTCAGCTCACTGCAGGCTTGCACCCTCAGAATTCAAGGGCTGTCACCAGCTGCTGTCCAGACACATCTCACTTCCCAGCCATAGAATCCCCAATTGAGTGGGGAGGGCAAGGGGGAGGTGTTTATCCATTCAGTGTATTCAGATGTACATCCCATGTCCATGAAAATTTATGCGTCCTGTATTGTTACATAACCTCAGGGCCAAATGTAGTCCTTGAATGCATGTGAGCAAGTCCAAATGTACTCAATGAGGAGCCCCACATGCTCTCCAAAGACTGAATTTAGCCCTTCAACCCCACTCAAGGACTCAAGGAAATACTCACCAATATGTTTTCTCAAACTCAGCTTCCAAAAGGAAGCACCTGTCTAAAAAATAGAGCTAATTCTGTCTCCTATTTTGCCTCCAAGTTGATCGCAATTCTAATTACAATGCATTATTAATAAGGAATATGATTATCTGTCTGAATGAAAAATCTATTATGCTGCCCCAATGTATTTGGTTGAATTTGTTCTCTTTGCAAAGGATGTTGTTGGAACGGGGAGGACAATGAAAGCGCTACTCAGCAGCATAGAGAAATACAAACCCAACATGGTTAAGGTGGCCAGGTAAGTAGGATACACATCACCATTGTTTCTGTCTTTCCAAACCAGCCCCAAGAGGGATGCTAACACAGGATGCTGTTTTCAGAGAGTGCAGTCTGTTCCAAACCAGTGACCTTTTGCTCTGGGGTGTTATGGTTTGACCACACTATACACCTAGCCTATTTGACTGCTGGCCTGAAAGAGGAAAGGGAAGAGGATGTGCTTTGCTATGGCTGAGCTCCTCTATACTGTGCTTCTAGCTGTTTTCAGGAGCAGCTGGCTGGGCCCTGGTAACAGTGCCCCCCTGCTTGCTTTCATGCGAAATCACTGAGGTGGTGCACAGTAGCAGAAGCATGAGGTGGGGGGCCTGTGATGATGCCCCATATGCTCGAGGAGAAAAATACATATTTTAAATACATATTTTAATGATGTTTAATTCAATTTGCAATTCACAGAGATTTTATTTGGATCACTAAAGCTTTTTTTTTTTAATGGTAGTTTGTTGGTGAAGAGAACACCTAGAAGTGATGGCTTTAGACCTGACTGTAAGTGTTTTTGGTTTTTGTTTGTTAATTGGTTGATTGGTGGTGGTGGTTTGTGTTTAAGAAATACCTATTTGATGGCATTCTGTGTGAAGTGGAACCTTAATAGGTTCGATAGACCCACGAATTCCCCCTCAGCCTTGCTAGTGAGGCTAGAACTCTTTACAACAGGGGCTTACATTTCCTAATTTGCATCTTCCACAGGCACTCAGTCGTGTGCATGAATATTTTGATTTGTAGGTTTTCCATAGTACCTTACCTCCAAAAAACTCAAACAATAGGTTTCAGGCGGTGGAGGGAGACTTGACCTCTCCAGTCTGACTCAGATGCATGAGATTCCTGCCTTCACCGCTGTCCCCATCAATCACACACGGAGAGGTAGTTGTAACGGTTTAGAGGTATTCTCATACCACATCCAGGAACTGTCACCAAACAGTGCACAATGCTGACCTTCGGCAAACCTGAATTTTAGCTTACACCAGGGGAAATCCCCCCACCACCTGTAAACAAAAGTTCAATGACACAATTAAATGCACAGCATAGTGAGATAGTCAATATTGTAATAACTTTGTATCGTGACAGATAGTAACTAGACTTATTTTATTCATTTTGTAATGTATGAAAACATCAAGCCACTATGTTGTATATCTGAAACTAATATAATATTGTATGTCAACTATAATTCAATTAAACAATAAAGAATGAAATAAAATATAACTTCACAGCAACAAAACAATAACGGGATTAGCAGAACAAATATCTATAGATACTATCTTTACACTCGCCTTCAGGCGTGTGTTCTTGAAGACTTTTTCATCTAGGGCAGAAGGATAAACAAGCAGCTTGATTATTTATTATTCTAACACTGGAGGTGATTTTTTTCACTTGCATAGGCAGACTTCAGCTTGAATTTTATAACTTGCATTTGCTCTAAAGCTTCTTGGATAATTTGGCTACAGTTCTAATTAGCAAGCTGAACAAACATTATAGCAAGAAAAACATGCTCTATGGATGGGTAATGTGCCAGTGATGTTTAGCCAGTGAGTCTCTTCTGAAAAACAAGTTTCATTCCTATGCAGGATGTATTAAATCTAGACAATGTCAGTTCTGGACAGATAGACACAATAGTGTGTTTCTATCCAGTTACTGGCTTGAAAAATATAATCTGGATATAGTTAAAGTTGGACAAGATTAGTAAACAGAAACCTAAGGAAATAATGTTAGACACCGTATAGAAAAGGTTTTAACTGAGACTGAAAGACATTCACTTCAGACATCCAGTTAATTACAGATTTCTTGTGTCACTTATGCCAACAACACTAATAAAGTAGTAACAGCAAATAACAGTAAGAGGTTATGATGTGCCTCAACACTGTTCTAAAAACTACACAGAGATTAACACATTTAAAGGAGGTGCTGTTGTTATACCCACTTTGCAGACAAGGAACTTGAACATAACTAGGTTACATAGCTTGCCAAAGTCATATAGCTTTAGGTTTCGAGTCAGTATTGAACCAGGCAGTCCGGTTTCAATCACTGCTCTTGTGTTTGCACATCTGCAATTGTGAACAGAGGAGTGGGGATTGCACCCGTTTATCAGCTGAAGATAGGTCACTCTGGTTCCCATCCTTCCCCTCCAAGTCTTCCTGTAATTCGGTGACACTCTGCAGGTTGGGCTTTCCCAACCCTCTCCTCCTGGGCTGAGTTGCCACACCTATTCTAGGGTTTGCATTGCTCACTCTGAAGTCATTCTTATAGTTACAACCAGGGTTTCCTGGGCTTTACTAATATTCTTTTACCTAGCTCAGAATCTCTGTTTCTTCTTTCTTCACAGATTTCTGAGGCTTTGTACTTTTTGTTCCTTTCTCCTAATTGACTCTTTCCTCTATGTTCAATGACATCTTTTCTTCAGCTCATCCATCTCCTCTGATTATTTTTCTCAAGAACCTACAGTTTGGAGGATCAAGTGGGCTTCCTAACAGTGACACATAATGTCGTCCCCCAGAAAATAAATTTCTCCCTGCTAGCATATCCAGAATACATGAACCAGTTGGTTTCTGCCTGTGAAAGCGTCTTTGGTTGTAGGATCAAAATGGTGGTAGGCAGTACCGTGGAGGTAACTTTCTCTGCATGTGCCCCTGTAACTCTCCACTGGCTGCACCGAAGTCCACTTCAAAAGAGTAAGCAAGTACATCTTCATCTGCAATACTGTGATGAACAAACATAGATTCCAAATAACCAGAAAGAGTTTGAAAAATTATTGGACCATAAGCACGTTTATTCTGTTTCAAGATCTTCAAAAAGGAGAACTGTGTCTTAAGGATCGTTTTCAATAAAAATCATCTCACTGTCCATAAATTCTTCTTTTGCTTAACCTAAGTACCTTCTACTGCATTTAAATCCATTTCCTCTCCTTCTGTCCTTCACAGAGATAAAGACATAATTACTGTCACCTGCATTGTGTACTGCACTACTGCACGCATTCTCTTTCTCAAGTTCAACCATCTCATTTCCTTTCATATTGCCTCCCAAGTTTTGCTTCCAAGCCTTTTATCCCATCAAGGACTCTGAGTATAGTGAGAAGATAGCCGCCCATTGCAGCAGCCTGCACACCTATGCACGTATTGCAATATCATCACACCTTCTGTGTGAACTGCACTTTGTGCTGTCAGAGTGTTTCCTCTGGCATTCTACCTTTGGATACTGCTTTGGAACAACAGGGCCACATGACTAACTCAGGCATACTTCTAACTCTCCACTGGGCTGCCTGTGCCTTTTGTCAGCTCTGGATACCAGGAGTACAGTCCTTCTTCATTGTATGTTGTTTGCCTTGTCTCCCTGAGGACTCATTCTGGTCCAGGTCCCCACTGGGTTCATCCTATGCATTGCTCATCACTTTTCTCACTTGCTTCTGCCTAAATGAAAAGTCCTTAATGTTGAAGTGTCACCAATAACATTTGGTGGTTTTACACATATGTTATCTAAACTTTGTTTCTTTTTTTTCCATTCTCTCTCTTTGCTCAGATGCTGGATTTGAGATTCCAAACTTATTCGTGGTGGGTTATGCCTTAGATTACAATGAATACTTCAGAGATCTCAATGTAAGTCTTGCATGCAAATCTCTACCACCTTCCCATTCACAAGAACTTGACAGTCCCATCATTTAACAAATTATTGAAATAGGAGTAATAATAGCTGCCATTTATTGAGTAGCTTCTGTGTCAAGAATATTCTGGGTACTTTGTTCAAATAAACTCAATTCATTCCCCCCACTACCCTGCAAGGTAGGAATTAGGGTGATAGAAGCAATTATGATTATCTCTAATTTATTTATTTTTTGTACTTTTTTGTTTTTTCTTTTTGTTTATCTCTATTTTATACTAAAGAAATAAGAAAGCTAAAAATAGAAGCATTGATGTTGATTTTCTCCAAGTCATGGACTGTGTCCACCCACCCACAGTAATAGTCAATACTCTATGGACAGTTTTGTGTCAGTGCTTGAAATCCAGCAGGTACCCATTAGAGTGACATGCAGTGAGCTCATAACTCTTCCCAATTTGGGGTGGGGAGGAAAGAGAGAGAGAGACATTGATTTGTTGTTCCACTTATTTATGCATTCATTGCTTGCTTCTTGTATGTGCCCTGACCAGAGATCAAACATACAACCTTGGTGTATCAGGATGATGTGCTAACCAACTGAGCTACCTAGCCAGGGTGGGAGCAGAGGTTGTAACATATCGACGTGGACCCCCTCGCTGTGTGACCCTGACCATTACTGAATGATGTAGAAGTAGATATCTTATCCAAAATGGACCAACTACTCTCTTTCTCTCTCTCCTAAGAATTAGAAACTTCAACCAAAATTACAGAGACCAAGGGGTAAGCAATGGGCTGAGGTCTGGGGCTACCCTTGTTTCTGCCTTCCAGTTCCTCCATTGCTCAGCCCTTTCTTTGCCTCTATGAGCTACCCCAGTATCTCACCAACAGATCCCCTATTTTGTTTATGCTAGCCTGACTCCATCTCTGTTGCTTAAAATCAAAATACTCATGTTTTCTTACACATTTTTTGCTACCCAAAAAGGGTCAGTTAAGAGTCAATGTTATTTTTATTATGGCTATTTCTCCATTCACCCTAGAGATTGTAATTTTACCAGTAGACTTCTATCTCTGTTACAGCTAACCTTACTAATTTCTGGTTGTTATAGACCTAGGGAGCCAAATTCAGAAAAAGGCTCAAAACTAAAACAATGAAGAAATTTTTGTCAAGAATTTGAGTGGGTCTCTTTAGATTTTCCACACACACATATACACATGTGAATACACACTTATATTTAAATCAACAGTAACAAATTACAAGGTGATAGTCTATTATTATTGTATAATATCTGCACTTCATATTTTCTTAAGAAGCGGATGCATTATTAACTTCTTTATTGTTTCAGCATATATGCGTAATGAATGAGAAAGGCAAAGAAAAATATCGAGTGTAAAGAAGTCGATTCTCACCATCGAATCTCCAGATAACATCAGACTTAGAACTACACTCAGGAAGCCACCGCGTACAGTTTGTCTCTCCAGGGGTTTTCACTCAGCAGAAAAGAAAAAAATGTTCTAATGAGAGAGCTTTCTTTTCTGAGATTATAACATAAAGAATATCAAAAGTGCTTAAGAAAAAGAAAACAATGTTTTTATTTGACTGGTTCCAAATCAAACACTCCGCCTGTGACTCACAAGTTCTATCTCCCTTCGCACTCCTGCAACACCTTTTGTTTTGATACAGTCATTGTGCTTGAATACTTTACCCCCACCTGGTTACTCAAATACTTCTCACTGAACTTTTTTTTTTTAATATACTCAAGTAATATTTTGCAGTCTTAAGAAACTGGAAGCTTTTAAGTTAAGCTCTGATCCCACATACTGGAAATGCAACTAGATTCCCATACTGAAAAAGGAGAGAAAGGACAATTTAATATAAATTTTTGTTTGCGCTTTTCTGACAGGCCATTATTATCTGCTTTGACAAAGCCTTTCTGAACCACAGCATACAATGAATGTTAATGATGTTATGAAATGAGCCTTGCTTAGTGCTCTTGATTGGAGCTTCCGGTATGTGATAACAGTATGTCATGGATGCATGGATGTACTCAACTGTGCTTAATACTCTGAATTTTAATTAAGAAAAATACAATGGCAGCAAAGCCCTGGTTTCTAAGTGGCATCCTTTTATTCATGTGGGACATGAGCAAATGGCAGGATTTAGGGGAAGGGCAAGTGTCTTCAATGCTGAAAACTAAGTATGAATAAATTTTTCCTCTTATTTGCACTGAAGGAAAAACCATTATCATGTGTTATCCTAAACAGGAACACAAAGGTTGAATTATTATTTTAAGTGGCCTTATAAGACTGATCACACAGTCCAAGGCACTATAGAAAAAAAACATACTCAAAAAAGTTTTTTCTGATTAATATTCTTTCCTTTTCCCTTGTTTTATGAGATGTTTTATAATTTATGGGGATTTTAATTGAAAATAAACTTGAGTGCCAATAGAGCTGTTTTTTTCTCACTTCCTAAAAGGAGCAAATGGAAAATAAATAACTCAGCAGCCTTTGTTTGGTTCTGAACTGTATGTGGCATATTATTATCAGGTTCTAGCTTCCTTTAAACTAATAAAGAATAAGAAACCATGTTATGCTTCATAACTGCTTACTGTTTTTCTTCCGCCTTCGTATTTTTATATACTTTCAGCCATTAAAATGTGTGTGAGCCGGTAGCTTAAATATACTGCTGCATATATCTTCCCTGTGGCTTTATTTTGTTAACCTGGAAAAAATCCAACATATGCCCCAGTATAAGCAAACGATTAAGCCAGTCTTGATCTGCTGCGTTTTTTCTCCTTAAGTTTGTTTGTAAGAACAAGGAATTTTAGTCCTCGAAGAAGATTTTCCTGCATATTTTTGTTCCAGCCAGAGAAGAAAATAAACCACACCCAGATATCCTCAGGGGGAAACCAGCAACGGGAATTCCTTCTAGCTTTGTTGCATAGAACAACCAGGGTCAAAATTACAGACTGATAATTCTAACTGGCCTATTTCTTGATCTGTAAAAATTAATGTTCTAAACATAATAATAATATTTTTATTATGCTACATTTATATCAGAAGACCTAAAATAATCCAGACACATTTAATTTTAAATTTTAAACTATCCATAAAGTATGATGTATTAAAATTCTTTTTTGACTTTTGAATTTTAGTAACCATCAGTATCATTTTTGAGGGCTTTATATTTATTCAAATTAAAAAGGAAACTACACAAGATTTTGAGGACTTGCACTAGTTAATGCTGAAAAAGAAAAAATCATTAAATAAACAAGAAATTTAGATTCTTGCAATACTTTTCTATCAGATAATATTTTGAAAGTGATATCCAAGAATGTCATCTTGGGAAAAAGAGCATTTCCTCTTCTCTTGCAAAATCTAGTCTATTTAATACTGTTGAGTTTATTCAACCTACACCCAAAATATAAAAGCTTATTACCTAATTAATAACCACTGAGTTTATTAAGTTTGTGTTCCAAAACTGATAAGTAAGGGGGAAAAGATTGTGTGGTATGTTTTATTAGAAAAATTTGGATTTAGTTACAAGAATTCATAATACTTTTACTACAGTCATACTGTAACAAAATGAGTACTGCTTTGAAATCCTCCAAATATGTTAAAGCCCCTCACTATAAATTGGACCTTTCTTTCTGGACAGTACTATATCACATATTGAACCATGTGCCTACCCCCAGTGTGAACTGCAAATACAGCTGACTCTTGAACAATAAGGTTAGAACTGCTCAGGTCCACTCATCTAAAGATTTTTTTTAAGCCCTTGCTGGTGTAACTCGGTGGATTGAGCGCAGGCGGGGAACCAAAGGGTCCTGGTTCGATTCCCAGTCAGAGCACATGCCTGGGTTGCTGGCCAGGTCCCCAGTGGGGGCCATGTGAGAAGCAACCATACATTGCTGTTTCTCTCCCTCTCTTTCTCCCTTCCTTCCCCTCTCTCTAAAAGTAAACAAAATCTTTTAAAAAATAAAAAAATTAAAAAAATAAATAAAGATTTAAAAAAAATAAGTACATTAGAAAACTTTTTCAGGGATTTGTGACGATTTGAAAAAACTCTCAGGTGGACCTTATGATTTTCTTAATAACATGTTCTCTATCTAGCGTACTTTATTGTAAGAATACAGTAAATAATATAAGACGTCTTATATTATTAATAGTCCAGAAAAAGTCCAACCATTATTAATATAACCAGAATGCTTTGCATGACATTGATGCAACCTGACAGCCAAGGAGAGTGGACTGGAATGGGAATGTGTGAACAATGATGACTTCACTGTACTAGTTAGTAGGAGCGGTAGATGTCCTTGAGTGAGCATGTGTACTCTGTGGCTGTTGCACTCAAAATGACTAAATGAGTAGAACAAATCTGTAACCAATTTTGCATTAAGCTTGAACAATCTTCCATGGAAACTATTCAGATGATTCAGAAGGCTGCAGCTATAGGTAATTGGTGATTGGCTGCTTCATCACAACAACACGCCCACTCATGCATCACGTCTCGTGAAGAGTTCTTTGGCAAAACATCAAATCACCCAGGTGATTCAGCCCCCCTATAGCCCAGATTTGGCTCCCTGCAACTTCTGGCTTTTACCAAAACTAAAATCATCTTTGAAAAGGAAGAGATTTCAGACTGTCTAGTGAGATTCAGGAAAATACAATGAGGCTGCTGATGGCAATTGGGAGAACTGTGTGAGGTCCCAAGGCACCTACTTTGAAAGGGACTGAGGCATCATTGGCCTATGTCCTGTATTTCTTGCATCTTGTATTTCTTCAATAATTGTCTCTGTTTTTCATAATACATGGCTGGATACCTTCTGGACAGACCACTGTATAACACACAAAATATGTGTTCATGAGCTGTTTATGTTATCAGTAAAGCTTTTGGTCAACAGTAAGCTATTAATAGTTAAGTTTTAGGGCAGTCAAAAGTTCTATATGGATTTTCAACTGTAAGGGGGTTGATGCTCCTAACCCCAGCAATGTTCAAGGGTCTACTGTAGTCAAATCCTGATGTAACACGTTTAACTTTTGGATGTCTTCAGGTATAGCATGTTTGCCATGTTTCAGGCCTTCTGAGGCTGAAAACAACCCTTCAGAGCACAAGGGAGAGAGGAGGTAACCTATCCCATCTCTGGAGACCTGGCGTCATGCAAAATATTTCCTCACTTTTGCAATAGAGGCAGTATGTTCTAGGATATTAAAGCCCTAATGCATATTCTCCACCCAGAGGTCTGGCAAATTTGAACAAAAATAGCATTTGGGTGTTTTACTTACTTTGCTATCATAAAGTTACTTCGGGATTCCCCAGATGATGTTTGAGGGCTGGAGGCAGGCTAATTTCACAAAGGAAAAAGGGATAGTGAGAGGGGGGTTTGCACATTGATGCTAGGAGTTGTGAAGAAAGGAAAGAGGTCTACGTAAAGAGGGTTGCACCATTTCCCTGCCCCGATCACGTCCTCTTATTGATGCTGAACCCTATGAAGAGAAGTAGACAAGGACGCCAGCTGAAAGAGCTGTTCTCATGGCAGCCTCTGCCACACAGTGGGGCAGACAGGTTATTCTCCATGTTTCATTGAGGGTCATGGCACAGCTCCGGTGCAGAAAGGAGTGGGAAAACAGCTCTGTTCCAGGATCCCGAGGATTCTGCAGTTTGGGGGGGACTCTGGGCTGGAAAGGGTGTCAACATCCAGGTTGTTCCACAAAATGCCACCCTCGAAAGGTTTCATGGGCCAGAGGCGTCCACAAGGAGACCAGAGCCGCCCATGAGAGGAAAGTTAATGGACTTACATGAATAATGAACGTAAGTCTCTGAGCATCCCAGAAGCACAGCTACTGCATACGGCTGTCCTGCCTGTGCTGCGGGCACCCCACACAATGACACCTGACTGAGGGGAGCGCTGAGGTGCTGACACCCTGCCCACTTGTCAGGCCATGCACCCTGGCCGAGGACCACATCAGCCCTCCAGAAGTGCCTTTTTCTAAAAGGAGTATCTTTGTCTAATCCGCTCAAAAAAAAAAAAAAAAAAAAAGATGTTTTGTTTGTGTGGTTGGTTTTTGTTTGTAATTTGTCAGCCAGGAGGGGACAAATTACATCAATCAGGGGGATGATTTTTTGTGCCAAAGTGGGCTTCACTCAGAAATAAGTAGGGGAGAGCATAGATGCAGGGTGGGGTACTGAAATCCTATATTTTCCAAGTGGGAGAAACAAGCTTGAACTAATGTCACTGTGACCTCATTTGTTTCCAGAGCCTACTGGGTGTTGACTAATGAAGAAGTTGTGAGTAAAGACGGTAAGTGTAGACGACTCATTTAAAAACTGGCTGTAAAAAGAAGAGACACGTAACCATTGCCAGAGGGCTTCTAGGAGATGGAAGAGATCTGTGCATTTTTATTTGCTGTAGAGAACAGAAAAACAAACATGGGGAAAAAACTATAGAAAATGTGTATTTGTTACGGATTGCTGTGTCACACTAACCCTACGGGAGACTTAAACCAACCGTATTTATTTATTATCTCATGGTTTATGAGAGCTGGGGGCACAGGGAGGGCACAGTGGGAACGGTCTGTTTCTGCTCCATGATGTTGCTTCAGCTGGAAGACTCAAAGGCTGGGAAGCTAAACTCTCCAATGTGGCAGCCATTAACCAGATGTAGTTTTTAAATTAAAATTATCTAACGTTAAATAAAATTTGAAATTGACTCCCTCAGACTCGTGTGCGGTATGCTATCACATTAGACAGCACCAACAGGAAATTTCCATGATCACAGAAAGTCCCACAGGGGTCTGCTCTGGGGGCTTGTCTAGTGGTTGATACGGGCTGTTAGCTGGAATCTTAGATGAAGCTGTCAGCTGGGATTTTTATGTGTGTTCTCTCCTTGTTTGGGCTTCCTCACAACGTGGTGGCTGGGTTCCAAAAGCAAGTGCAGAGAGAGACAGAGACGGAGACAAGCAGGTCAACATATTGCCTTTTATATGCCAGGCTCACTCCCATCACTTTGTTAGTCAAGGCCATTACAAAGGTGTGTCTGAATTCTAGGGGAGGGAGCCTAGACCGCCACCACTCAGTAGAAGAATAGCAGCATCACACCGTAAGAAGATCAGGTGGAATGAAACACACACTGCTGTGGTCGTCTTCAGAAAACTGGAAATGAAATCTGCCATAGAAAGTTTACGTGCCCTGCATATTTTTCTACCAATCAGATTAGTGAAGGAGTTGATTATTCGGTGGTCACAATACATCATTGGAAACATGCCTGCTTACGTAGCTTCTTAAAAACTACAAAATACTACCAAGCAACAAGGGAAAATGTGAGATGATATAGAGAAGAACACCAGACGATAGCACACCTTGATATTAAAGATAGAAATACATGTTTGCACACTTTATTTCTATGAAGATGGTTAAGTTTGAAATATAAAAAATATAGTTAGTTTTTGCTTGCCAAGTGTTCCATAAATGTAACTTCATAAGGAAATTTTGAAAGTACTTCTACTTTTATAAGAAGAAATTGCATAATAATTTTGTCAAGAAACTCAACCAGGGTGAAAGCACCTTAAAACACAATAAATACAACTAGGAGAACTGAACCATATATATAAAATCTTATACTTGAAAGCAGTAATCAAACCAATTAATAAACATTTTTAAAACAAAGATTACTGAATACCAACCAATAAGGCTTTACAATGACAACTGCTCATTCTGATTTATCTAATCTAACATTGAGTGACAGAGTTGGTTGACTGGAAAAAGACATTGATGTAATATTGTCTTATCTTTATTTTACCAAAGGTTTCAGTTCTGCCAAATGAAGACTATTCAGCAATAGCCTGAGAAAATGACTTATACTACATAATTACTGAGTGACGGCACAAATGCTCAGAGTTGTATTCAAAAGAGACCTATCGGGGACATAACAAAGCGTGTATTTGGGAAAAGGGCAGGCACATGGATGTTCATAGCAGCTTTACTGGTAAGAGCCAAAACTGGAAACATCACAAATGTCCATCAATAGGTAAACAGATAAGAAATTGTGGTATATCCATTTAACAAAATACCACTTAGCAATAAAAAAATAAACTACTGATACATGTTAAAAATATAGATGAGTAATAAAATAACTATGCTGAATTTAAAAAGCCAAATAAAAAGGGAACATCCTGTGTGATTCTAGTTACATAACATTCTAGGAACGGTAAGCCGGTGCATAGTGACAGAAGGTAGATCAGCGGTTTGCTCGGGGGTGGGGATGGGAGAACAAAAGCAGAGCGGTGTGGGGCAAGAGGGCTAGACAGGGGCAGGAGGAAATGTTATTAGTGTTGAATTATCTTGATTTTGGTGATGGTTTCACAGACACACCCATAAGCTAAAACTCATCAAATGACATATTTTAAATATAAGCAATTTATTGCCTATCAATTATATCTCAATAAAGCTGTTAAAGAAAATAAAATTAGGTACTTAGGTAATACAATCCCAAGTCCATCTAACCCAAAACATATTATATGTGACATGTGCATTGTATTGTCAACCCTTCAACATTAGAGGCTCCAGCTCTCTTAAATATTGTACCTGACACATGACATCAGATATGTAGGCTAAGTGAGGGATCCCACAGCCGTCCATATGTTAAATGCTAGTAAGACTTAGTTTCTTATTTTTAGACTTAAGAAGCATTGTCCTCCCCCACCCCAGCTATTGTTAGATTGTTCTTAATTTCAATGTCTCTGGTTATGTTTCTCTTGCTTTTTTCTTTTGTTGATTATATTCCAGTTAAAGGTGAGATCATATGGTATTTGTCCCTCACTGCCTGGCTTATTTCACTTAGCATAATGCACTGTTGGTGGGAATGCAGACTGGTGCAGCCACTGTGGAAAACAGTATGGAATTTCCTCAGAAAACTAAAAATGGAATTGCCTTTTGACCCAGCAATTCCACTACTGGGATTATACCCTAAGAACCCTGAAAAACCAATTCAAAAGAACCTATGCACTTCAATGTTCATAGCAGCACAATTTACAATAACCAAGTGCTGGAAGCAACCTAAGTGCCCATCTACAAATGAGTGGATCAAGAAACTATGGTACATTTACACAGTGGAATTCTATGCAGCAGAGAGAAAGAAGGAGCTCATTTCTTGCCTTTTATAAATAATGTGGCAATGAACATAGGGGGCAGATACATTTTTGAATTAGTGTTTTCATTTTCTTTAAATACCTAGAAGTGAAATTGCTGGGTCATATGGCAGTCCTATTTTGTTTTCTTTTTTTTAGGAATGTCCATACTGTTTTTCCTAATGCAGTTTTATACTCACACACTATGCATTTAACCGCTGTTCACTTAAAGGGCATCTATCTTCAGTCCCATTCAAATGGCATCATTTTCCACATCATTATGACTTAAATAGTATTTTAAATACATAAATTTAAGTTTCTATTCAGGAAAGAATCTACATTTTCTCATTTTTAACACTGTTTATTACACATACCACAACGTCATTTAATTAAGAGAGCTGCTAAACTTTGTTTAATTGTGGTTGCACCCTATGACTCATCAGCTTTTTTTTTTCTATTTTAAATTCAGTTCAACAACATCTGGTAGCTTGTATAAGGAGAGAGGATGTTCTTTACAATCAGTGATTTTTCTGGACTACATGTTTCTGCAATTGGCAGACTTCCACTTTTCTCTGAATTGCTCTCTTCATGTAGTCCAACACAGGCATCTTAATTTTTTTCCTAAATAGGTGTAGTTACCATCGATCATGTATTGGAATTTGGTCTAATCTCACATAATAAACTTCACAATGATTGGTTTGTAAATCTCTTTCATTAATATCTTCTGAGTTGGTCCAACCTTGAAAAGGGAAAACTAGAAATAATTGTGAATTAATTAGAAGACAGCAAAAATATCAGTCGTATACAACTCATATGCAGAGTAGCATTTCTTTTAGGGAATTTTTATTATGAAATCTTTTTAGTCTCTTTGATACCATTAAAAAGAAGATAAGGATCAGATGTTGCAAAATGTATCTCTAGATACACTATTTTTTCCTACCCAGATGTTTTTCACATCCTTTCTGACTCACAGGCCTTCAGACAAAGATAAACTATGCATGATATTCACACTACTGAAGGTTCTTGAAATATGTCCCTGGGTTTTTAAATATTTCTGCTTTAGCCTGTTTTGTTTTGTTTTGTTTTAATCTTGGAAATGGGAATGGGGAAAATAGTCTTGTTCTCTGCAAAGAAAATACACTCACTTAAATAAGATTCTTTTAAAGTTTTTTACTATTGTTTCTTCAAGCAGAAAAACACAACATTAGCTCCAGTTATTTACCCCCCATCTGTTTGCATTTGCATTCTGCTGGGGGAAAAAAAGTACTCCAGGAGTTTAAAAATGCACTGTGATCAAACTGGGCAGACAACAAGATAATAATTGACTCCAGATACTTAAGAGTATCAAATGACTTTTAGAAAAAAAGATGTTGACATCCAATATAGATTAATATTGATTATAGAGAAGATGCTGTTCAAAAAAGGCTATTTAATACTTTTCTTTGCATGAAACTATTCTAACTTCCAAATAAATGGATGATTCACTTGAATATTTGGTGGTTAGCAGAGTTTTAATAAATATAATATTTCTACTTTCTCTTTCAATTTTTATTTCTGAATATTTCCTTAAAGAATAAGTATGGCCCTCAAGCCCAAAAACAAAAAACTTGGTTTAAAAATTTTGTTTTGAAGAGAAACTTTGAGACATAGCAAAGTAGTTTGAGGTCTTGGCATAGTTCCAAATGTTAGTGATGTCTCAAAAGGTCGCCAGTATCTCCACTCCCCCATTTCCACCCTCACTGAGGCCTTAAATCCACTCAGTCTTCTCTGGACAACATAGTACCTACCTCAGGTTAAGAAATTGCTGTTTCCTTGCACACCCACCTTCATTGCAGCACTATCCACAATAACAAAGAAATGGAAGCAACAAGATTGCCCACCAAAGAGTGATAGATAAGCTAAATGTGTTATATACGTACAATGAGGTAATGTTATTCAGCCTTACAAACGAAGGAAATCCTGTCAATGCTACAACACAGATCAGTCTTGAGAACATTGCGCTAAGGGAAACAGATCAGTCACAAAATGCAAATGTTGTGTGATTCCATTTATATCAAGTACCTGGAGTAGCAAAATCATAGAAACAGAAAGTAGAGCGGTGGTTGCCAAGAGCTGGAAGAGGGGCGGAGGGGGATTGTTTAATGGGCACAGAGTTTCCGTTTTGCAACAGGAAATGAGTTCTGCAGATGGATGGTGCTGACAGTTGTGCTGGCCGTACTCAATGCCACTGACCCATATACTTAAAAATGCTTAAGATGGTAAATTTCATGTTATGTGTTTTTATCACAATTATAAATAAAAAAGTCATTATTATTATTTCCTCAGAAAGAGTTTTAATTCCAAAAGTTGATTAAGTTGATTTTACTTTAAAATTTTCCCATTGTGGGGAGAGAGGAATAAAAATCTTCTGCTGTCTCCGAGTGCCTTAAAAATAACAGATGTCTCTATTTCTTCTTTACTTGCTTCAAAGTTGTTACCTAATTTTTCCTGTCAAAACCCGATTGGGTTTTAGAAGTACTCAGATTTCAGGCAGGATTTTTAGAATTGAAGTTTGGAAGGAATTGTGCACTGTATTTCTTTAAAAGGTTTGGAGACTTGCCATTAGCTCCTACCCTCACTCACCTAGAGAAATGTAAATTCTCATGAAATGTGATGGGTGGTTAGTTTTTTAGATAAAGAGAAAGGGACTTGGAAAGAAGGGAACGGCAGCTGGTACAGACACCAGAGCATCTTCCAGGATTCTCCCACTTGCTCTGCGTTTCTCTCGTGCCCAGCCAGTGCACTGTGAGCCGTTTGTGTTGTGTGGGTGTTTAAGGCAGAGTCAAAATGAGTAAAATCCCGATTTCGGATACTCCCACGTGCAACATTTAATAATCTGACATTTAATCCATTTCCTAACCTACTGCTGGTACACACAGACGTTAGGCAGCTGAATAAATCTGTTTCTGCACTGCAGTCTGTAAGCAACTAAGAGGCAGGAAGGCTGAAAGTGACCTTCATCAAAGCATTTCTATGCTCCCTCCACTTGCCGCCCTCAGCCAGGGTCTTTCATGAGTCTAAATTTCCTTTTAGTAGGAAGGGCGATGGTTTCTCCACTTTCCAAATATACTGAGTGTTTTACCTATGGATTAGTTTCTAGTTTGGTGGGGATTTGTGTAGGCCTCCCAGTAGAGTTCCATATAGTATGCAGTTTCACTCATTCATGTAACAAATATTTATTATTTAGTATAAACTAGGCATTGTCCCCTAATAATACATGTCTATTTAATATAACCCTTTAATATCTTAGATATTGGCCCTTTATTAAGAGACTATCTCAAGAATGACTTTCTATACTTAAACCAAACAATGATCTTGACCGCCAGCTCAATGCTAGATATATAAAGAGATGTGTTTTTAAAAATGACACAGATTCACCCTGACCAGTGTTGCTCAGTTGTTTGGGTGTCGCTCTGCAAAGCGAAAAGTTGCCAGTTCAATTCCTGGTCAGGGCACATGCCTGGTTGTGGGTTAGGTCCCCAGTTGGGGTGCGTATGAGAGGCAACCGATCAATGTTTCTCACATCAATGTTTCTCTCCCTTTCTTTTTCTCTCCCTTCCCCTTGTTCTATAAATAGATAAATAAAATCTTTTTAAAAAAATTGCATAGATTCTTGAGTCACTGGGAATAAAGAAACCAGCTATCTTTCAAGTGTGGTACTTCTCAAAATGCATTTGGAGGGGCTGGTCCAAGCTTGCTCACAGGAGTCAAACCTGGCCTTGAGCACTGACACCTATGACCCAGCCCTACCCCAGGGCGGGCATGTGCAGGCCCCCAGACAGGAACAACATGCAGACAGCCTCCAGACTGGGCCTGCTGGGTGCTGGTGCCTCAGGGGCTGAGGTGGGTCCTGAATGATCAGCTCTTTTCTGGCCACCTGGCCTTGGCCTGCAGAGACTCCGTCTGCTCACCTTCCTTCTAGACCTGAGCTCACCCCACAGGACAGGCCCCTTGGCTTCTTAGTATTCCCAGCCTGCTCCTGGCTTTGTGCCCTGCCTCCACAGTCCACTGCTGCTCAATGCTATGCTTGACAGTTGTGACTAATAGGGGGCAGGTCATCCTTTCAGCTCCAGGACGATCTCCCATCCACCTCATTCCAGCCTATCTTACTCAAACAAAGGCATTTTCTTCCCAGCCCCAGCAACCCAGAGCTTCCTTAGAGTGTGAGTTTGCTTCCTAAAGTCTAAAAGGTAATAGAGAAAGAAGTTGCCTTCATATAATGGTAACAGATTTACTAGAAATTACTCTACAGTTTTAATCACCTTTCACTGTCTCTGTTAGTGACACATCATTTAACCTCTCTGGAACTCACACTTAAAATGAGGGAGCTGAACTAACTGTGTTCCTCCATCTCTCAGAGTAAAACTCTAGGTTAGGAGTTAAAAGCACAGGCTTTGGAGATAGGCAGGCCGTGTTTGAGTCCAGATTTCCCACTTACTAACTGTGAACCATGCACAAGAGCTTAACCTCTCAGTTAAATGGAGAAAATATTTACCCCCCAGTATTGTTGTGATGATTAAATTGAGATAATATATGTAAAATTCTAGCACTTGTTAATCAACACAGTTTTATATAGTATACAAATACATGGTTATACGTAAATACTTAGTGCTGACATTTTTCTTCCACTTCAGTTCTGAGCTTTCCCTTCAGCTCCATCTCAGGCCTTGCATCTACAGCACATTTAAAATAATTACTAAATATTTCTATGGCCAAGTAATGTTTGCCTGAACCTTAATTTTGTTACGAGGGTCCCAAAATCTTAGTTGTTGAAATTATCCTAGTCAAAACTATGGTTAAAATAATCGTGGTGCTGTTCTAACAGGAACGGATGGCTTTTTTTTTTTTTTTTTAAGTACAAATTATTTTGGCAACCATCTTTGAACTGACTATAGTTAAAACTTTTAAAAGAAGTTCCAGTTTTTAATCAGAAAGGCAAAATGACTTGGCAAATTGTTTCCACAGAGGGGCTGCGTCTCTGCTAGTTTAGGGCCATGAGTTTGCGAACGCTCTCTTGACATCAGCCTTCAAGGAAGTGTGCCAACGGTGCGGGGAACAGAGAGAGCTTTGATCTCAGCATGACTCTAAGCTATAACTTCAAGACTTAACAGGTTCCACTCTTCCAGTCAGAGGCAAAGAAGTGAATACTGAGGTCAAAACTGTGCATGCAAGAAGTTCTGACATCTACAACATAGAGGATAATTCGGGGCCCCAGTGGGTCCTCTCTAGGCCTTCCATTGCTCATAGAGGAGGCCAGGACAGACAGTCAGTCAGTCCTACCATAGAGTAGCTATGATTAATATTAGTTAATAAAAGAAAGGTAAATCTATTGACAATAGTAAACATCAAGATGCTATAATCATTTGAGAAAAAGAAATGGCTGAGATGCCTACCTCCATCAGGAGCTGCCCTCCTCTCTGAGGCAAGGCCACAAAACTACTAGCATTTGGAAATAACAAATGTCCTGGAATTTATAGAAGGTCCAGGGCATAGTTGTTCAATATGAGACAGATCAGGCAAGGTCACACAGTGAGTAGAGGTTCTAGAAGTAAATGCTGACGTGCAGACAACATGCTGCTCATTCATTCCTACTGTGGTCAACAGATCAATGGTCTCCCAGAGATATCCGTGCCATACGTGGTAAAAGGTACATTGCAGCTGTGATTACATTAAGGCTTTGAGGTGGGGAGATTATCCTGGATTGTCCAGGTAAGCTCAAGGTAATCATGAAGGTCCTTACATGGGAAAAGCAGGAAGTCAGGCTGAGAGAAGGAGATGCGACGGCAGAAGTAGGGGCTCAGAGTGTGAGAAACCTGAAGGTGCTCCACTGCTGGCTCTGAAGATGGAGAAGATGGGAACCACCTGGGAAAGGTAGGAGGCCTCTTGGAACTGGAAAAGGCAAGGAATTGGATTCTCCACTAAGGAATGCAGCTCTGCCAACACCTTGATTTTAGCCTAGCAAAAGTTGTTTTGGACTTCTGGTTCCACAACTATAATGTCATAAATTTGTGTTGTTTTAAGACACAAAATCAGCAGTAATTTGTTGTAGCAACCATATGAAACTAATATACTTACTATATAGGGTCCAGTAGAAATAACGCTTGCTTGAGTGTGGTTGGCGGGATAATATGAGTGTAATAATTCATAGTTTTAATTTGAACATTTCACCTAAAATGCCATATGGTGTGCTTGAGTGTGATAGTGTTATGTTACAGAATTACATGCTTATGATTTTGTAATAAAAGAGTTTATAATAAAAAAAATGGGCGTTATTTGTGCCAGACCCTGTATACCAGTGCTAAGTACCAGAGATTCAAAGATGAAAAGACACATTTTGCCTTTGGGTGTTTGTTCAACAAAGATTTATTTATTGGTTGCTCAAAATCACAGGGTATCTAATGTTTATTAAGCACCCATTATGTGTCAGAAAGGATGTTTAAGTGTTCTGCATGCATTTCTCTACCCCCCCACCCATACTATTATATACATTGCTAATATTTACTGAACACCACATGCTAGACACTATCTCAAACACATAACTTGGATTATCATATTTAATACTTAAACTCTTTGATATAGATAATAATTATTCTTCCCCATTTTACATAAGAAGAAACAGCCTTAAGAAGGTTAAAAGTAGTTTCTCAGGGTCAAACTGCTAGAGAGTGATAAAAGTTTAAATTGATCTACCTCCAGAGCCTGCTCTGCATTTTCCCCATTATCTAGATGAGTAAACTGAGGCTCAGAAAAGTTGAATTATTTACCAAAGTCAGACAGCTGACAAACGGCAGGGTCAAAACTGCTTCATCAGCCACTGACCAGCTCTGACTCCCACTGCACGCCTCTCCCCCTTGCCCTGAGACTTCTGGTTCTAGCCCGAAACCTTTCCAGGAAACAATGCGTCATGTAGGAACTAGATCCCTCCTAGCCTGATACTCAGTTGACCAGTTCTTGGTACAGAGATTTGGGGGCAGGGTATCCCAGGGTGGATGGCCCAAGTCCTCCTTGCTGTCTTCGGCTCCTTTTAAGCTGGGACAAATAGAACTGCCCTGACAACACTTTCTTCCTTTGGAGGAGAAGCCATTACTCTGATAAAGTCCCTTTTCCCCTTCTCCCTCCACTCTTGCCATAATCTCGTTAGGACCAAGTGTTCTCCATACAGAATTCCCCACGCAGGTCCTAGAAAGCATTGGTTTTGAGAACTGGGAATACCCAGATTCACATAACCTTCAAATTGTGAATCTGCAAGCTGCCATGGGGATTGAGGAGGAAGGAGGAAAGAGGCTCAGCTCTTCCACTGCCTTCAACACCCTCACTCTCACGGCATCCTGGCTGCTCCCTCCATGTGTCCTTGCTGGTGGACACACAGCAGGCCAGCAGGCCACAGAGCTGGCCCTTCGACCTAAGCTCCTTGGCTTTCCAAGGGAGAAAACAAGGTTAATGACAAACTAAAGAAAGACAATTAGGAATGAAAGGACTAAATAAATGCATATACCAGTTTCTAAATATCAGTTCCTATACTTCAAGTATCTGATGATGGTAAGAAATGCAGTTTTGGAGAAGAAAAACAATAAAGTGCTCCAGACTTACAGCAAATGATTCAAACACATGCTAAGTACCCAAGAAATATGTATTTAATTGAACTGACTTATTCAAAATAAAATGATGTGCTGGCCTATTGTAATGACACACCCCTTTTTCCCACCACCAGCCCCCTCTCAACAGGAGGGAGTCTGTCTAGTCCTTCAGAAAAGACATTTTCCTTATTAAAATCCAAACCCTTTCCTTGTTCAACTTCTCCCACACACACACCACCCCTGCCCGCCAGCTACCTTACTCCTTCCTGTCGGTTCTAGTTTACAGCTTGAGGGAAATGCCTGGTCCCTGACTGATCCGAAGGAGAAGGCAGATGAGGAAGACTAACCAAGGCTGTCCTCCCAGGGGTTCCTCCCTCGGCTTTGGAGCCCTTTGCCTGACTTCTCCAGGTGAGGCTCAGCTGAAGTCTGCCCCTGATGTATTCTTACAGAGTGATAGCCAGGAATGTCCACGATAAGAACAGTCCCATAACCAAAGAATGACCTGCATCTCTGCACAGAGAGCCCACCGAGAAGTGGGGTCAGGCATAGGAAGGCGGCCTGAGTCCCAGCAGAGCACCAAGAGTAACACATGGAGGCCTGTTTCTCTCTCCAGTCAGTGACAGGGCAGCAGGTCCCCAGTGGCTTCCTTCACTGGTTGAAATGTCTATGAAACACATTGATTATTTACTGCTTCTGAGAATTTCTGGGCCTCCTCATGTCTGAATGACACACAGAGTGCTGATTTTCCTCCTGGAACTGTCAGGAGAGAGCAGCGCTAAAACCCACGCTCTGAGTGTGTCCTGCTCACGACACGCCCCGAGCCCAGCCAGAACATGGTAAGAAGCCCACCACCAGCCCTGACTGATCTTTATGTAGCTTCGTAACAGCATTATGATCACTGAATTGCTGTTCATGTGTGCTGGGAAACAATGCCGGTAATTTCATTGGTTTTCACTGGTTTTGTTCCTTAGTTATCAAATCAGGGCAGATTCTTCAGATTCTCAAATGTCAGACAGCCGGCTGCCTCAAGGCATGACAGGAATGTTTTTAAGGTTGGTTTCTCTCCATGACATCATTTCCCATTACTTGTTGATACATTCTGTCCTGACCACTCAGACACACCGGTTTTCTGCCGGTGTCCACGACTCTCACTCATTGCCCCTCTGTCCTTCAGCACAAGTGGTTTGTGTTCCCACAAAATGCATTTTACTTTCTCCCTACCTGTTCACACCCCTCTCCTCTATGTCAAAGTAGAACAGGGCACACTTTCAGAAACGCTTCCTGGGTGACTCCTACTCTGCCCTGATTAGCCTTTGGCCACGTCTCTCTGTTCTTCTGCGTGTGCTGGATCCGCAAGGTAGGTGGCCACGTCAGTCCATTGGAGCTGGAATTTATGCAACCCTGTGTATCCCCAGGGAAACTATAAGCCTTGAGAGGGGAGGACTCATCTCTTCTATTTCTTTCCTGTCACAACCCCGCCAAGACAGTCATTCGTACCGCCTTCAGTTTTCAGTAAGTTCTTAACCAACGGTTTTAACTGGGTGTGTTCTTTCATGCAGACAGAGAGAGGAGACCTCAGTTTTCCTCGTGACTCTGTCTCGAGCCACGTGAGAGGTATTCGCCGTGGCACTACACCTCCCTGACCCTCGGCCTCTCAGTAATAAAATAGAGAGGTGGCTGAACGACCTCTTTCAGCCCTGGCATATGTGGCTCGTTCGTTGGAGTGTTGTCCCATAAACCAACGGTGCTGGTCACAGGTTTGATTCTTGGTCAGGGCACATGCTTGGATTGCTGTTCAGTCCTCAGTCAGGGCATGTGCAAGAGGCAACCAATCGATGTTTTTCACATCGATGTTTCTCTTTCCCTCATTCCCTCCCTTCCCCTCTCTCTAAAATCATTAACCATGTCCTCAGGTGAGGATCTAAATAAATAAATAAATAAAAATAAAGTCTCTTTCAGTTCTAAGTTCTCTCTCTATATATATTTCTGTCTTGGTGATGTTCCCTGCAACCTGGACAATCAGGAACTCTCTGTGGGCAGGGCCTGGCTTTCTGAGAAGATTCATGGAGAATTTCTTGATGTCGGATTAACTGTCAGCCAGGGAAGTAAGCTGTCTTGTTGGGGCAGCAGCTCCAAGTACTTTCTTTCCTCAGGCTCACACAGAAGAATGCTGGATCCCCTACAAAAACCAACATAAGCTTTTTTCTTGTTTCTCTTTTGTATCTCCTCAAAACACTCACCATCTTGGGAGCCCTCTGTATATGTACTCAAAATAAACTTCTCTCGTGCAAGATCTAGTGATGCCATTTCATCACAGATATGGCGTGAGGCTGTTACCTGCAGAGGTAGAATGCCGCCCAGCAAAGTGGGCTCATGGGAGGCCTTGACCATTTCAAGAGCTTGGGTAAGTTGCTTAAACTCTGCCTCAGTCTCCTCATCTGTAAAATGGGACTAGGAATGGTACCCACTTTACAACATTCTCATGAGGGTTCAAGCAATTAGAACTGGGCCTGCTGTATAGTAAGTTGTCAGTAGAGGTTAGCTCTCATCATTATCGTTATCATTATCATCGTGGCTCTATACTAAACTAACTCCCCAGAGGGCTTCTCCCTGCATGAGGATAGCTCAGACAGGGCGGAGAGGCGAGGTCACGTAAGAGACAGCTGGCTTGCTAGGAAGCAGAGAAGCCCGGGGTGCCACACAGTGGTATTTTTAGCAGTGATAGTGAATCATGAGCATTTAATGTCAGAAAGACTTAAAATTGAAATAGCTTCTAACACCTCTCTAGTATTTTTACCACACTGCTTTATCCGGGCATAACAAAAAATAGTTTTAATTATATTTTGCTCTCTAAGGGAAGGGGAAAAAAAAAACAAACACTTGCCATCTCTCCTCTTTTTATGTGTGTCTTTTATTCTAAACAAACAGCGGGCCTCTAAAATGACAGCATGGCGTGGAGTGTCTCTCGGTCAGGTGGAACCTGCCTCCTGGGCCTTGTTTAGCCCAGTGTTACTACAGGAAATGAATGCATTGTACTGAAGCTGTTTGTCACCCCATTGTTTCTCAGGCCCAAGCCAGTGTGGGACTGTTTGTACTCCAGCACACACAGCAGCCATTATGTCCCTGCAACATCCTCCGTGCAGCTGTGAACACTGATGCCCAAGCCAGTTTATCTGCAGCAGCATCGCTCAGAAAGAGATCGTGAGCCACATACCAAGTCAGGGCCCTACTTTGCTATGGAAATGTCCTGCACTCTCCAACATTCCTCCTCCCACTTGGCCAAGAAAAACAAGCAAATAGAGACCCACTTTGTTGTGTGTACCTCTGCGGCGTGTGGGGCAGTGACTTCCAATCTCTGCATGGAATCTCCATTCACAGCTTTCTCACCCAGAGTAGGAAACAGTGAAGCCCCTCGCAGGAGATGGCTTTTCCCTAAGGAAACAGAGTCCAATAATTGCAAAGCTCTGCGTCCCCACTGTCAACAAAGTTCAAGGGTGCCCACCCTGGCCATTTAACTCTGTAATAGGCTAACATGTGATGTGACTCCATGAAGCTGTGTGATTCTCTGAAGTTTCCTTTAGCCCACCTACCAGAAGACACACACTTTAAATAATTGGGATGAGAAATACTGGCTTCCAAGCTAGAAATGAGTGTCAAGGAAGACCAAGGGAGTGGGTTCAGAGACGGACATTTATTTCAGGTCTCAGGTCTCAGAACTTTCACCAAAAACCTCTGAGTGTTTAGAAGTGACATCATTTTGTCCTTACCTTGAGGCTTGGGTTGGCAAGGGCAGCCCTAGAAACCGGTCATTTCTTCTTCGGCGCAGCACCTACAAGTTTTGTTGATAAACGATGGGGTTTGAAGGTGTGGCTGTGTGAAGCGAACCAGCCATCTGGAGTTTTCCTAGGACTACTGGACAGAACATTTAGCACAAGGAGCTGCTGTAAATGTTTTGTAAATATTTCCCATAAAATGTATGTGTGTATGGATATGTATTTACATAGAAATATAAAACTGTATGAAGTTACGAGGATAAATATCTAGCAAACACAATTTATCAACCTTGGTCAATAAATTTTGAAGTAGATGTCATTTAGAACATGACATATAAATACAAATACCTGGATGTAAGGTAAATTTCTTGCTGGCTAAATGTCCCATTTTCACTGTTAAATATGACTGGTGTTTATTGCCAGGATAAGAGGAAACAAACTTAACTTGCTCTTGATTTTTTTTTTAAGAATCTGGAGCCTTCTGGGGTTTATGCTTAGCTTCTGTGAAGCAGTTTTTGTATGAAAAGCTTGAAGGGAACCAGAGTTTTTCCACCTGAAGCTGCTTTTGGGGATATTGATTTAAAGCTGTTTGTTAAGAAACAAGACTCAGAAAGAAACTTTGACCCTCCCCTCTTGCCTGCCCAGGAGCTTCAGGCAGAGCAGCCTGCTTCAGGGTACGGTAAATAAGAGGGCTTCAGGCAGAACTGTCACCTAGATACCTCCTGTGTCGCCAGGTCTCTGAGTCACCCAGCATGGATTTGCCTAGCGTGTATGTTCTCGTCGTCCTCAACTACCTGTAAATCGCTTCTTCTCACTTCTGAAATCAAATAGTCCAACCCCTCTTCTTTCTCCTTTGTCCAAAATGTCTTTTTTTGTCCAGTTTTCTTCCAGAAGACAACCACTGTTACCAGTTTCTTTTGCATTATTTCAAAAGTGTCATATGTAACATTAATAAAAACATACTGTTCTGCGTTTTTCTTTTTTTGTAGTTTTACTTAATTTTTTATTTTTATTTTTTAATTTTTATAGAATTTATTTGGGTGACATTGGTTAATAAAGTTATAAAGTGTAATACATCATAATACATCTCCATAATACATCGTCTGTATATCACTTTGCATATTCACTCCCCAAAGTCTCCTTCCGTCACCATTTACCCCTCCTTTATCCTCTTTGACTTTCTCCATCCCTCTGTCCCTCTGATAATCACCACACTGTTGTCGGAGTCTATGAGTTTTTTTTCCTTTGCTTAATCCCTTCACCTTTTTCTGCCAGCCTCCAAACCCCCTCCGCTCTGACAGCTGTCAGTCTGTTCTCTGTATCTATGAATCTGTTTCTATTTTGTCTGTCAATTTATTCTGTTCATTCAATTACACATATGAGTGAAATCATATGGTATTTTTCTTTGTCTGACTGGCTTATTTCACTTAGCGTAATACATTCCAGGTCCATCCATGCTGTTGCAAAAGGTAAGAATTCCTTTTTTTTTTTAATATATATAACGACTGAATAAGTATTCCATTGTGTAAGTGTACCACAGCTTTTCTATCCACTCATCTACTGATGGGCACTTGGACTACTTTCAAACCTTGGCTATTGTAAATAACACTGCAATGAACATGTAGGTGCATGCATTCTTTCGAATTAGTATTTCATGTTTCTTCAGATATATTCCCAGAAGTGGACTTGTTACTGTAGGTAGTTAGTTATTACAAAGGAAGGGAGCGAATGACATCAGACATTAAGCCTGATTAACTAGGAAACAACAGCTTCCCAGACACTCCAGGGGATAGCCACATTGCCTCGCCAAGGGGATTAACGTCCCGCCATCCCTTCAAGTAAGGAGAAAGGACTGGCTTTCCAGTCACCCTAGGGAACAACCAGTCCTTTCACCCAGGGTACCAAGAGGAGGGGTAAGCAACAAGGGGGAAATTCTTCTGCTGAGGCATGCATGATAGAAGCCAGATGACAAGGCAAAACTATGAGAATGTACGGTAGGAGCCAAAATGGTCACCATAAAGGGGAGGAGTCTAGCCTGGGAAAAGGCTCAGATAGGATAAAGGCATGAAACCCCAGAAGATCCAGGAAAAGGATTGGATAAGGGAAGGCACCAGTGTACCCCAGGAAGATCCAGGAAAGAAATTGGATAGTTTACAAGAAAGCCCGCTCTCTCCCTAGCCCATAGAAATATAATCAAAGCTTAACAAAGGCCTGTCTTGGCATTACCCACGCATGCTTCCTCTCTCTATAGCAGCCAGGCTGACCAAGACACAGTGCTGGCCATGGGCTGGACAAGAACAGAGACTAAGCTAGACTACTGAAGCCTCAGTTGCAGGGGGTATGGCACAGTGCTCTGAGTTCTGGCTTAGTGGGGACAAGTGTGGGCCTGCAGCCCCAGAGGCAGTACTTCTTCCACAGCGATACAGAACTGAGCCACCTGGTAAGGGATGAGACATCAGACACGGTATACTGGGGGCAGACCTTTGTTTTTGCGCAATAAATCTTACCACAACACCTCAGATCTTCCTATCCGTGTGCCCTTGAAATGCATTTCCTGCAATAATGTGGAAGAATCCTATTTCCTCCAGCAACAGAATGACTGAGTCATAAGGCAGTTCCATTTTTAATATTTTGAGGAAACACCATACTGTTTTCCACAGTGGCTGCACCAGTCTGCGTTCCCACCAACAGTGCACAGGGTTTCCTTTTCACCACATCCACGCCAGCACTTGTTTGTTGATTTATTGATGATAGCTTAAAATGTCGTATATACCCAATGCTACCTCACTGTCTTTGGAATTTTCATGCTTATGTGAATTCCCAATATGCATACATTAAAACTTCTGTTAATCTGTTTTGGTTAATTTGATGAGTAGCCCAGCCAAAAGAGCTTAGAACACGGGAAAAAATGTATTAATATGTTTTTACCCCCAACAGTGTGATGAGCCTTGACAGAATTCGCTGGCTGAAACACGGCTCACTTCCTGTGCTGCTGCACTGAGAGATCAGGGATGTCTGCCCACAGCTGGCAGAGGTGGTAAGCATTTTAGCCCGTCAGCACCGCTAATCATTGGTCTGCAGGGTTAGTGGAATTTGGAAATGGTGAGTTCTTTTCTCTCTTCTAAATTTAAGTTGGCAAGAGAAAATATTTATGAAACTTGTTTCTTAAGCAAATGCTCCTCTGGTAAAAACTTAGTTTGAGTACCCTTATATTGATCCCATTCCTTGCAGAGATGCTCTATTATCTCTGCCTCCTGGGGGATGTATATGAATCCGGTAGGTAGCCTCATAGTCTGTGGATCCAAGTTTAGGGGATCTTAAACCCTATTCTGTTGAAAGAGGGGAAAGCACATGATTCCCTGTGTTTAGGAACAGCTGTTGAAACACAGAACTCCCCATCTTTCTTAGACTGTCTCTGGGAATAGACTGTGAGGGATGCATCCTTTGCTTCATGCTCTTTATGAAAGCATTTTGCTTCCCTAGTTAGTACATAAAATGCTTTGATTTGGTTTGCTGTTAAAATCCTACTGTCTCTGGGTAGATGATGTATGTTTGCAATTGGAAAAATGTTTAAATTAAAAAATTTCAGAGAGCTCTCACATTGATATAATAACTAGCCATTAAGACACCTTTAATAAGATGGACAGAAATTAGAACAAAAATCAAAGTCTACTCAGACCCTTTCCTATTTACCTTCAGATATTTGCAGATATTGTAACAAATTAGGACATTGAAAGTACAATTGCCCAGCACTTTAAAAGAAAAAGAAAATAACAGATACATCAAAATATAATGTCCTAAAACTTTTGAATTTGCTCTTTAGTTTTTTGGATTTTACAGATGCTAGTCAAGTTAATTAACAAGAAATTTAAGCCCTGGCTGGTGTAGCTCAGTGGACTGAGTGTGAGCCTGCAAACCAAGGGGCACCTGGAATACCTCAAAGATTTGTTCTCTCTTTATTAAAAAAAAAAGTTTAAATAAATTAGGCCAATTTGATATGCTAAAATTATATGGGAAGATTTGTCAAATAAATAGTAATGTTATTACTAAAATGAATGTTCTAGAGATTATATAAAAATCTCCAGATCTACAAAGTTCTGATATATTTTCATTTGTAGTTCTAATTGTTATCTTAATATACTGTTACAAAAAAGCAAATTTATTTGTCAATTGCATTATAATCAGATGTATAACCATGTGTCATGTTAAATTTTGTCATTAACAGTCACTGTTTTATGCCAATGCTTTTGTAAATATTTATCTTCAGAAAGAACCATGGAGAGGGCTAACTTATTCTACAACACAGGTTTCTGAAAATAAATTTTAGGATTACACCTTTAAACTGGATGAAGATTTATAGAACTCTAAGGAATAACTGGATTCATAAAATCCTAACAAATGATCAGGATAAACAAGAATTGATTATATGGGACTGAGTGAACTGAGGATGATTATAACTTTATGACTTCTTATATGAAATATTGCTTTTTTCTGGATATAAGAAAACATGTTGTTCTTAGAGCAATTTGGTAAATTATACCTTTGTAAGCAGTGATGATACATATTCTCCTTACTTGACCCCTTCACAATTTGAAAACTCTCAATGAGTATTCTTTTCATGGCAATATGTTTGTTTGCATAAATTCAATAACAATCTGTCCTTTTAATAACAGGACACAATTGGAAATTGGTCTTATTGACAAGACTTTGACTGGAATGTCATGTTTGAAAGACATGCACAAACTCTGGGTGTCACCAGAAAGCTTTAAAGATTAAGACTGACTTTGGAAGCTGATCAAATTTTCTTGTAAAAACAGCCAGGTACCAGCCTGGATTACATGTAAAGCAACAGTCTTTCCAGGTAAAAAATGGAAGTTTCTTTCCTGGGAGATGGCAAAAGAAGAACCTCAACACATTCGGGAAGACTTCAAGAACCTGAGGAATTCACCGAAATCTATAGGTATTGCAGGCAAAGTCTTATGGCAACTATGTGGTTTGACTGCTTAGCCTTAGAGGCTAATTAACATTAAATCAGATTTCCTATAAAATTCCAGCAAAACAAGTTTAAAAGAGCCTGTATGATCAATTAGTATTCTTGTTGTGTTTATGAAAATAATCAGGCCGAATTTATTGAAATTAGACTTATGCAGTAAAATAGTCTCAATTTGACTTTCTTTAAAAAAAAAAGAGGGTGATTTTAGAGAGAAATTACTGAATTATAGTATTTTTTTATTTTTAGAGAGGGGGA
Organism: Micronycteris hirsuta; assembly: GCA_004026765.1. Classification (NCBI taxonomy): domain Eukaryota; kingdom Metazoa; phylum Chordata; class Mammalia; order Chiroptera; family Phyllostomidae; genus Micronycteris; species Micronycteris hirsuta. The sequence goes on along the minus strand of PVJI01002188.1, from coordinate 66,846 downwards.
GGGAAGGAGAAAGAAAGGGAATAAAACATCAATGTGTGGTTGCCTCTCGTGCCCCCTTACTGGGGACCTGGCCCACAAGCCAGGCATGTGCCCTGACTGGGAATTGAACCAGTGACCCTTTGGTTCACAGGCCCACACTCAATCCACTGAGCTATATTAGCCCGGGCATAAATTATAGTTTTTAGTGAAATTACGTTTCCGTAAAAACTATAATGCACATTTGTGGATATCGGACTCTAATGAAGTTGTCGTAAGTTTTTAATTTTCACCTATAAATAGAACTGGATCCTGAATATCTCTAGTTTACTTAAATATTTGACTATTACCCTCTGAACTGTATCATTTTTCTCCCATCCTTTGACTTGGAGCTATCGAGAGGTAAAACTTTTTTTTGCTGAAATTGCATGACATAAACTTCAGAAAAATTGCCACAACAGCTCATGCTTAAACAATCTTGGTGACTGATGCTGTGTAAACCATGCAGAATTTACCTGAGAATGTGATGACATCACCAGAGACATTCAAACTGCAGACCAGGAGAAACTATCAGAATGTTACTGCCCGTCTTCATTCCAGCACAAATAGCTGAGCCTTTTTAAAATCTTCTTGACTGACAGCTTAGAGGCTCAGAAACTGGTTTATAATTTGCTCTGATCATTAATCTTTGTTTTTATTTTTGTGTTCATAGACATACCTCTTATTAAATACCTGATTGCTTTAATTGACCACTGATCCAGGGACCCCAATACTCTGCAATTCCTTTGCTAAAGGAAATTCTTGTCCTTCTGCCCACAACAAATGCAGCTGGAAGAAGTTTCTCCTCATTTCCAGCCCCTGAATGTTGTCTCTCTTGTAACCAACAGAAAAATGCATAAAGATGTTCATGGAAAGCTCATCCCCATAAACCAGTTTTTCCTGAAACAACTGTTTTTTGTTTTGTTTTGTTTTTTTCTGATCAGGAAAGAATTCTCTTAATAATGAAGATACCGATTTATTCTCAACTCTTCCCTCCCCACTGATATTTGAGGCTTGGGGTGGCTATAAAAATAACTTCACAAAGAAGACTAAGGATTACTCATTAATTATGTTCCTTTCCCACTCATCCTCCTTACCAAGTAATCTCCAGTTTTGCCCTCTTCTTCCTTTCTTCCTTCCTACTTTCTTTCTTTCTTTCTTTCTTTCTTTCTTTCTTTCTTTCTTTCTTTCTTTCTCTCTCTCTCTCTCTCTCTTTTGTAGTTTATTAAAAAGTTGAAGGAGGCAGCAAAGAATGAGAACAGATTAGACTTTAAAATAAACATGTTAATGTGATTTCCTACAAGGTGTGTTCCATCATCTAGTGATCATGGTAATATGAGGTCTACCTGCTTTGAGTAAGTGTCTAGATAGCAGTAAGTTGAGCAAGGATGGTGGGTGAACCAATTGATGTACCTGTCTAATGTAATTATTGTTCTTAAGGGTTTACAGTGAAAAAATAAATTTAAACAAACATAAAACATTTCAATGAAAAAAATCTATGAAATAAAATTCATAGAAAGCCATTGCTCAGAATATATTTTCAAAACACTCTAAATTGGAAGTCCTCAGATATTTTTGCTCCGAGCCCTCCCAAAAAGAGAATTTTGAAAAGCTATGCACTTTCTCATCTGTTTTAAAGATAAAGATAACATCAACAACTTTTTGACACTTTGCCTCCTCACACAACCGAAAGAAAGACAACAAAGTTTAAAAAAAAAAAAAAAGTACTGCCAGAAAATCAAACTGTTTGGAAGCTCAACAACCAAGGAGTTAAAGAAGAAACATTCATTCAGACTGGTAAGAGGGGCAGAGACGGGCAGCTGGGGCAGAGAGGATGTGTGACAAGGTGGCACCTGGAGAACTGGGAGGGTGAGACAGCAGCTGGTGGACCAGGTGGACCAGCACTTGATTATGGATAAACTGGGAGGAACAACTGGGGAGAGAGACAGACCATGCAACCCAGGGTTCCAGTGCAGGAAACTAAAGCCTCAAAACAACCGACTGAAAAAACCTGTGGGGGTTGAGGTGGTGGCAGAAACTTCCAGACTCACAGGAGAGTTTGTTGGAGAGACCCACAGGGTCCTAGGATGTACACAAGTGATTCACCTGGGAATAAGCACCAGAAGGGCCCAATTTGCTAGTGGTTAGTGGGGGTAGTGACTGAAAGCCAGCTGAACCAAGCAAGCAACACTGTTCCCTCTCTGACCCTTCCCCCACATACAGCACCACAAGGCAGCAATGTGGGTTGCCCTGCCCTGGCAAATACCCAAGGCTCTACCCCTTACTATGTAACAGGCATGCCAAGACAAAAAAAAAAATGGCCCAAATGAAAGAACAGATCAAAGCTCTGGAAAAAACACAACTAAGTGATGAAGAGATAGCCAACCTATCAGATGCAGAGTTCAAAACACTGGTAATCAGGATGCTCACAGAAATGGTTGAATATGGTTGCAAAATAGAGGAAAAAGTGAAGGATATGAAAAGTGAAATAAAGGAAAATGTACAGGGAACCAATAGTGATGGGAAGGAAACCAGGGCTCAAATCAATGGTTTGGAACAGAAGGAAGAAAGAAACATTCATCCAGAACAGAATGAAGAAACAAGAATTCAAAAAAAAAAAAAAAAATGAGGAGAGGCTTAGGAACCTCCAGGAAAACTTTAAACATTCCAAAATGGGACTCATAGGCATGTCAGAAGGAGAATTGGAAGAGCAAGAAATTGAAAACTGATTTGAAAACATAATGAAGGAGAACTTCCCTAATCTGGCAAAGGAAATAGACTTCCAGGAAGTCCAGGAAGCTCAGAGAGTACCAAAGAAGTTGGACCCAAGGAAGCACACACCAAGGCACATCATAATGGCATTAGCCAAGATGAAAGATAAGGAGAGAATCTTGAAAGCAGCAAGAGAAAAGGAGACAATTACCTACAAAGGAGTTCCCATAAGACTATCAGCTGATTTCTCAAAAGAAGCCTTGCAGGCAAGAAGGGACTGGAAAGAAATATTCAAAGTCATGAAAGGCAAGGACCTACATCCAAGATTACTCTATCCAGCAAAGCTATCATTTAGAATGGAAGAGCAGAGAAAGTGCTCCCCAGATAAGGTCAAGTTAAAGGAGTTCATCATCTCCAAGCCCTTATTATAAGAAATGTTAAAGGGACTTATCTAAGAAAAAGGAGATGATCAAAACTGTGAAGAGTAAAATGATAACAAACACAACTATCAACAACTAATCTAAAAAACAAACAAACTAAGCAAAGAACAGGAACAGAATCACAGAAATGGAGGTTAAAGGGAGGGTTATCAGTGGGGAGGTGGAGGGGGGAGAATGGGGGAAAAGGTACAGGGAATAAGAAGCATAAATGGCAGGTACAAAATAGACAGGGGGAGGTTAAGAATAGTATAGGAAGTGGAGAATCAAAAGAACTTATATGTATGACCCATGGACATGAACTAAGGAAGGGGGATGCTGATGGGAGGGGGCTATGCAAGGCAAGGGGGAATAAAGGGGAGAAAATGGGACAACTGTAATAGGATAATCTATAAATATATACTTTTAAAAAATTTTAATATGTGTTTAAATAGTTACCAAGGATATAATTTTCAGCAGATTGTAAATGTTAATATATTAAACCAAAAGTACACATCACTTTAAAATGTGTCTGATGGAACGTAAGTATTTGGACAGTTTAACAATCATTTTCATCTACTTAAAAAATATATGAGCCCTGGCCAGGTAGTTCAGTTGATTAGAGCATTGTCCCAACATGCCTTGCAAGTTCTATCTCCAATCAGGGCACATACAAGAAGCAACCAATGAATGCATAAATAAGTGGAACAACAAATCAATGTTTCTCTCTCTCCCCTTTAATATCTATAAATAAAAATATACATGAAAAATTTAGTTAATATTTAGAAATGATATCTTTCATTTTTCTTCTTAAACTAAACCCATTCCACTTCTCCACATAATTCTATGCTAATGTTCCTTATTTTTATTCTTAAAAGTTTTATTAATCATACTATAGTGCTTCTCTGTGACAAAATAGGTTTACAAATGGTTTCTGGCTAGAATATGGAAGGAGGCTGAGAGATGTATTTATGGTTTAAGAAACGGAAATATCCCCAGGAAGCAGTCTCCAGCTTGGTTCACCATGTTCGGTGTGGGAAGAGCACACAGCTTGGTGTCTGGGACATACATGATTCATTCCCAGTATCAACACTGACTGAGAAATATTCATTTTACCAGTGAAGAAACCAAAGGTCATAAAGCTTTGAGAAATTGAATCGGGGGTTAGGAGTAGAATTTGGACCTGACAGACTCTGGATCCTGGGCTCTTTTCAGCACAACACAATTCTCCTTAGGGAAAGAATTCAAGGTTAGGGCATCTTTAGGTCTTTTCGCATGTGCTGACCTTTGGCTCCTGTGGGCAGCACCCTCTCCCTGCCAGCCTTTCACCTTCCCTCAACATCAGGCAAGGGCTCAAGGCTGCAGAGCAGCCAAAGCAAAGTATCTCACCTTTCACAAAAGCTTCACATCCAAATCCATAGTTAGTCATGGTCTTCCAAGCATACTGTGTTCATTTATAGAAAAAGAATCAGATAAGAAAGGGAATTTCCTGAAGAGAAGGAAAAAGGAAATCTAGGGATATCACGTGGGCACATAAGGAGTTCCCTTCACCCATTCTATTCACCGGTGGAGTACTTGCTTTATTAGGCAAACTTGAACTTTTACCTTGGAAACACTGACAACCAGTAATATAAAAGAGGAACACAGTGGGTCTTCAAAAAGGAGTCTCTTGTACATCATTAGCTTGGTTGCTAAGGAATTAGCTCTACATCTTGTATTTGATCAATAGCTACGACTCCAGATCATTGGGTTTTGTGTTTCCCTTAATGCTTAATGAGATTTTCTTTTTCTTTTTTTTTATTTAAATCCTCATCTGAGGATATGCTTATTGATTTTAAAGAGAGAGAAAGGGTGGGTGGAGAGAAACATCTATGTGAGAGAGAAACATACATTGGTTGCCTCCCATACATGCCCTGACTGGGGATCGAACCCACAACCTAGGTATGTGCCCTGACTGGGAAGGATTGAACCTGCAACCTTTTGGTGTACAGGACGATGCTCCAACCAACTAAGCCACCTGGCCAGGGCTCCAGTGATTTTCTTTAAAAACACATTAGCAATCCCAGCATATTGTCATTTGAAATAATAATAACCATAGCAAACCCTTATATTTAAAATGCATGAGATATTATGTTCATTTTAGTCTCACAATTACCCTATGAGCTAGTTACCATTGTATGCCTAATTCACAGATGAGGAAACTGTGACATGAGAGATTAAGTATTTTCCCCAAAGTCACAAGGCTAGTAAGTGACAGAGCCCTGGCCATTTAGGTCAGGATTCCAACCCAGGCAATTGGGCTACAGCCTGGATTCTTAGAAACGCTAGGAAAGATATAGTACTCTGAATTAGAAAGACATCCATTATAGGAAAAATATCAAATGCATCATCAGAAATATAACAGCTGTGGTGCTATCACAGTGTCAGCATGTGAACTTTCTTCTTGCCTTTGCTGAAGTTTTGTTTTTTTTTTTTAGTTGAATTCAGAGTTAGGTATCCTTAAGATGAAGTAAGTAACAGCTGGTCCCTAGTACTAACTACTTTTCACAATCTCTGTATTTAGGTCTGATTTGCAGAGTAGCACTCACAGTGACTCATAGTCCATATTTATTGGCCAGCCCAGTGATGTAAAACAATAGACCCTTCTTGCCATTAGCAACCAAAAAAGGGTTCATAAAGTCAACAACAGATAAGGCTTGAGGCGAGAGGGAAAGGCTAGAGTTAATTGATATCATCTACATCATTTGCTTGCAGGAGGCAAGGAGTTACATTTACTAAAGAAAAGAGAAACGTTATGTTCCTATTCTTTGTCCTGTTCTGAAACATTTCCCCAATAACTTCTGTGAAACCAAACTACAGCATTTCTGGCTTCAAAAACTCACTCTAAAAGCTCTTTAGACTTCTGATTAAATATTGTGGGTTTAACACAAGCATAATATATGTGATAAAATGTTAGGGATTTAAAAAAATAAAAAGTCCAAAAGACCAAATGAATGATATGTTAACATCTCTTTAGAGTTTAAAAAAAAATGAATAGATGAGACAATATGTAGAATGGAGAACCCAGCCATTTAAATGCCTCCCAGGGAGACAACAGAGGCAGGTGAGTTTTGAATCAGCAAGAAATATGGAAGGTTGTGTGAGGCATGAAACTAAAACTGTGGATGAAGAACTGCATGAAAAGTGCAGTTTCTCTCATTTTCCTTGCACGACCAAGCAAACTGCCTTCCTCCGTACACACACACAGAGGAAACAAATTATTTTCAATCTGAGTCTCCAGAATAAAAAGTGCATATTGGACACCTACCAAAAAGGTCCAAAACCATAAATATCATGGGGACATCAAAAATAAAGAGGAGATCCTACACATTTTCAGAGAAAAAATATAATAAGTAGTTCACTTAAGAATTATCAGGAATCAAAATGGCATTGAACGTCTTCACAACAATAAAAGCTACAAATCAGTGGATCACTGCCTTCAAAAATCAGAGGAATTATTTTCTGAAATAAGAGTTTTCTATCCAGCCAAAATATTAACCAAATATAAGTATAAGGGGGGACTCAAAAAAACAAAATTTATTTATAAAAAATTGTGTATTTATTCTTACAGGTTTAAACTTTAGTCACCTTCAAAGTACTCTCCATTTGATGCAATACAACTATCAAGATGTTTTTTCCACTGCTCAAAACAGTTTTTGAACTCATCAACTTTGATGCCTTTTAGTGCTTCTGCCATTTTTTGTTTGTTTCAACTCTTCCACATCAGCAAAATGGTTCCCTTTGAGGACTGTTTTCATTGGAGAAACAAAAAAAGTTGCTCTGGTGAGATGGGGTGAATAGGGAGGATGGGGCACAGAGGTCATGCTGGTTTTAGTCAAAAACTGCTGAACACTCAGCATGGAGTAGGTAGGTACACTCATAAATCACCCATCATAAAAAAAAAATTCACCAATGCCAAATGCAGCCTCTCACAACAACACCAGTTGGTACACTGATACAGATGGATTCCTAGAACACTGAACTAGCAGGTGGAAGCCTATACTATAAGACGCCCACTCTCCAGAAGATAATTCAGTTTTTTGGGCAGTCCCCAATAAAGTAAAATATCTTGTTAGATATACAAGAGTATAAATCCTAAAATGTTTTATCTTTTGTGTGCTCTTTTTCCCTTTTTTATAATATTAATTTATTGTATTATTTTCATTACCATTTAGTCCTCTTATACCTCCTCCCTCTCCCTACAATCACCACACTGTTGTCCATGTCCATGAGTTCATTTTCTTTTTTTTTGCTCGATCCCTCTACCCCCTAACCTCCCTTCCAATAGCTGTCGTCCTGCTATCTGTGAGTCTGTCTCTATTTTTCTTGTTAGTTCAGTTTTTTCATTAGATTCTACATATGAATGAAATCATATGGTATTTGTCTTTCTCTGACTGGCTTATTTCACTTAGCATAATGTTCTTCAGGCCATCCATACTGTTGCTGAGTAGTAGTCCATTGTATAAATGTCCCATAGTTGTTTTATTCACTCATCTACTGATGGACACTTGGGCTGCTTCTGTATCTTGGTGATCATAAATAATGCTGCAATGAACATAGGGGTGTTTGTGTTCTTCTGAATTAGTGTTTGAGTTTCCTTTGGATATATTCCTAGAAGTAGGATTGCTAGAGTAAAAGGCAGATCCATTTTTAATTTTTTGAGGTATCTCCATACTGCTTTCCACAGTGGCTGTACCAATCTGCATTCCCATCAACAGGGCAAAAAGGTTCCCCTTTCTCCACATCCTTGCCAGCATTTGTCTGTTGATTTATTGATGATAGCCATTCTGACAGGTGTGAGATGATATCTCATTGTGGTTTTAATTTGCATTTCTCTAATGACCAGTGATATTGAGCATCTTTTCATGTCTATTGGCCATATGCATGTCCTCTTTGGAGAAGTGTCTATTCAGGTCCTTTGCCCATTTTTTTTAATTGTTTTTGTGTGTGTGTGTGTTTGTGTGTGGAGTTTTGTAAGTTCTTTATAAATTTTGGATATTAACCCCTTATCAGATGTATTGGCGAATATGTTCTCCCATTCTGTGGGTAGCTTTTATTTATTAATTTTTTTGATGTTTTCCTTTGCTGTGTAAAAACTTTTTAGTTTGATGTCATCGTATTTGTTTATTTTTTTTCTTTTGTTTCCCTTGCCTGGGGAGATATATCCAATAAAATATTGCTGTGAGCTATGTCCAAGATTATGCTGCCTATGTTTTCTTCTACAATATTTATGGTTTGGTGTCTAACATTTAAGTCTTTAATCCATGGTGAATTTCTTTTTGTGTGTGGTATAAGAAGGTTGTCTTGTTTCATTTTTATGCATGTATCTGTCCAGTTTTCCTAACTCCATTTATTGAATTAACTACCTAGACCATTGCATGTGCTTGCTTCCTCTGTCAAATATTAATGTGGAGTTATTTCTGGGTCTCTATTCTGTTCCATTGTCATATGTGTCTGTTTTTATACCAGTACCATGCTGTTTTGATTACTATGGCCTTATAGTATAGTTTGATATCAGATAGCGTGTTTCCTCCAACTTTGTTCTTCTTTCTCAGGATTGCTGTTGCTATGTGGGGCCTTCTACGGTTCAATAGAAATTTTTGTAATGTTTGTTCTAGTTCTGTGAAATACATCCTCTGAATCTTGATAGGAGTTGCGTTAAATCTATTACCAGTTGATCATGTATGTTTATGATCTTTTTGACGCATTGTTGTTCATGTGTTCTTTATCAGAAAAAAATGCCTTATGGTGTTCTTTAGAAAAATAAGGAAGAAAACCAAGCAACAGAAATTATAGGGACCGGAAGATTCAACACAGAATGACATCTGTACAGGAGGCCTAGGTTGAAACGTGAGGAGAGAAGGCTCCAGGGAAAAGGTCTCTTGGAGGAAAAAAAACCTAATCTACCTGATTGGATGGAAAATAGAATTCTGAGGCATATTACAGAGCTATTGGAGTATTTAGAATTAATGATTGTATAAGTTAAGAGAAAAAATTCAAGTCAATAACTTTAGAAATATTTTTTAAAAATTGATAGGAAATATCATCATGCTATTTTACTTAGCTCAGCCAAAAAAAATTACATAGTCATAAAAATGTAAGCTCTAAATGTTGGTTTACTAAAAAATTATGATATAAATAAAGAAGAATCTAACAGTGAATTGCTATTAGATTTCTAAAACTGTATTCATGAGTTACTTTAATAAAAACAAAGATGAGCTGACGTAAAAAGGCAGTGCGCACATGCTATTCCGGCATGGAGGCTGGCAGAGGCTGTGCTCAGGTTGGCTAAGCCTGCAGAGACTGCTGCACGTGATGAAGAAAACAGTGCTGGAGAAGCAAGTCTCAGGGTTAGCCAGTGAAAGTATAACATTTATAAGACAAAATGCACGAAAACGAGAAAAACCAAAGTGCTCAAAGAAAAGGTAACCAGCAGTGTGTACTTGGCTTAATTACTGAAATAATCACAGAGCACTTTACAAGGGAATTCAAGAAATAGTTAAGGTAATTTGAAGAATTTATTTTCATTCTATATAGTAATATATGTATATAAAAGTAGTATATTTTATATACGAATATATGCATATTTATTTATAGTCAGTTATATATGTACATGTATATTTCACATAACTTTCATATATTTCCAAAATGTTTGCAGTGTTTGGTATTATGGTAATTGATATTATTGTGAATGATCTTAGATTTCATCTCTGTGCTAGTACTACAATTATTAGGAAAAACACAATTTTTAATTATTTTTATAGATGTTTATTTTTTTCAATTACAATTTACTTTCAGTATTATTTTGTATAGGTGTAGCATGGTAGTTAAACAATTACATGCTTTACAAAGTGTTCCCCACAGTATTTCCAGCACCCACCTGGCACCATGCTCAGCTATTACACCATTATTGACCACATTCCCTATGCTGTACTTTATACCCCCATTACCATTCTGTAACAACCAATTTGTACTTCTTAATCCCTTTGCCTCTTTCACCCAGTCCCCCACCCTCACTCTCTTCTGGCAACCACCAGTTTGCTCTCTGTGTCTATGAGTCCATTTCAATTTTGTTTATGCATTCATCTTGAGGAAAAACACAATTTTTGGCAGTTTTATAACTTTATTTGACAATCGGCGGTTAGTTCTCATCCACATTAATTGCTTACAGATTTTTGAAAGTGGAGACAGGTACAGAGGTGACACATGCACAGAGCTTGTTTGGTGAATCGTCATCCTCATATGTTTTCTGGACAACCGCACCTGATAACGGCAGGGGCATTCCTGTCCCTTGGCCCAGACAGCTTTGTTGAGCCTGGTGTCGGAATGGACGTCTGGAGCTCCCATCTCCTTCATGGCAAATTTCTGGACCTCTCTGAGTGCCTGCGGGGCATGCCTCTCACAGCCCACTCCATGGATGCAGTTGTGAATGTCTCTGGTCACCACCTCATTGATGGCTGGATGACCCTTCTTCTCGCCATCTTATTTGTAGGTGCCACTATGCCAGGCCCAAGTTAGAAAGAAAGAGGGCCAGGCAGAAAACAATTTTAAGTGAGTTCTTTTTATATGCCTGTGTGTTTTCTGTTTACTTTTCCTCTTGTGTTTATAAAATTGAAACATTCAGAATTGGAAGGAACAGAAGATTGTATTCATATGGTTAGCTGAGCACAGATGCCTAAAAATGACAGAAAAAGATGACATGTTCAAAATCATAAACCCATAATATGACTGAAAACCAAAAAGAGATATTCTTGGTGATTTAAAAATAAGAAGGAATTCCTAAATAAGAGAAGGCAGTCAGTATTGGGAGAGTAGAGGAAGATGTTTTTCAAAACTCAAAAGGCTGTTGTAGAAAGAAGAAATCATTCTGGAATGGTCCAAGCCTTCAATCCCAAGCTTGGAGGTGGCAGTTATAAGGAACAAGAGGAGAGCCTGGAGGCAAACCTAGGAGTGACTAGTTATGGACGTCAGATTGGACAAGCTCTTGCCCCTCCATGTCAAATAGAGATGTCTGCCTACAGGCCAGGGCAATGAATGTGAGCTTTGGAAGCATCCAGAACTAATGGGAAATCCCTTTTCCCAGATGACTAACTACTGACACAGCCCACCTGACAGTAGGTAGATCCACCACTCCTATTTGAGAATGCCAGGAAGCAGAGAAAGCATTCCCAGACAAGATACCAGGAGATACCAGCTACAGCAATGAGCTCACAGTTAAGAATAGTTGATCATTTGAGAAAAACCAATATTCTGAAGAGTAGTAAGTGAATGTTCCCTCCCCATCACCGCCAAGGACACAAGCATAGTATCCTCAGAAAAAGAAGATATTGTATCCCTGAAACTGAACAGAACCTTTTTTTTTAATAGTTATTTTATTGACTATACTATAACAGTTGTCCCAATTTTTCCCCTTTGTCCCCGCTCCACCCAGCTCCCCTTACTCCCTCTGGCAATCGCCCCTCCTTTGTTCATGTCCATGGGTCATGTGTATAAGTTCTTTGGCAACTCCATTTCCTAGACTTGCTCTTAACATTCCCCTGCCTCTTCTTTAACTACCAATTTGTACTTCTTAAACCTGTCACCTTTTTCACCTATAACCCATTCTCCCTTCCTCACTGGCTACCATCCTAATGATCTCCATATCTATGATTCTATTTCTGTTCTGGTTGTTTGCTTAGTTTCTTTTTTAGATTCAATTGTTGATAGTTACGTATTTATTGCCATTTTAATGTTCACAGGGGTTTTTTTTTAAGATTTTATTTCTTTATTTTAGAGAAGTGAAGGGAAAGAGGAAGAGTGAGAAACATCAATGTGTGATTGCCTCTCATGCTCCCGCTACTGGGTACCTGGCCCACAACCCAGGCATGTGCGCCAGACTGGGAATCAAACCAGTGACCCTTTGATTTGCAGACCAGCACTCAATCCACTGAGCCACACCAGCCAGGGCTAATGTCCACAGTTTTGATCTTCTTTTTCTTAAATAAGTCCCTTTAACATTTCATACAATAATGATTTGATGATGATAAACTCATTTAACTTTACCTTGTCTGGGAAGCACTTTATCTGCTGTTTGATTCTAAATGATAGCTTTGCTGGATAGAGTAACCTAGGTTGTAGGTCCCTGCTTTTCATTATTCTGAATACTTCTTGCCAGTCCCTTCTAGCCAGCAAAGTTTCTTTTGAGAAATCAGCTGACAGTCTTATAGGAACTCCTTTGTAGGTAATTATCTGTTTTTCTCTTGCTCCTTTTAAATTACAGTCGTCCCTCGCTATATCACGGTTCACGTATTGAGGCTTCACTGTATTGCGGGTTTAAAACAAAAATCTAATTCTGTATTGCGGAGTTTTCGCTATATCACGGGATTTTGCTGTATATAAATATGTATATAATATTTATGATTTTAATTATTTTTGCCTAAAAAAATTAAAACAATATAAAAATGTTAATTCAAACATATTAAAAGAATATTAAATTGAAATAAAATACAGTATGTATTTCATCAGCGGATGAATACCGTACTGCACAAAATGGAAATGCAGTATTCCACTACCACTTGCTCAAGTTTGCCAACACGAGATTGTACACGGCAAGCTATTGGCTGATGAAATGGAAGGCGACCAACCACAGCACTGTGTTCTGTATCCTGGGTGCTGATTGGCTCAGTGACCGTAGCATCGGTCTGTTTGCTCTCCTGCACTGTGCCCATACGTTCAGCATCTCTCCTTGTCCACTTCACATCGACGTCTGATCGCTGCGCGTAGTGTTGCTCTGCAGTGTTGTGTTTTTGTGAAATTTTCATAAAAGTTTGAATTTATTTTAAGCCCTACGATGCCACCCAAACATTTTGTGCCTTCTAAGACTTCTGGCAGTGGACCCAAGTGCCAGAGGTATATGCTTACCATCAAAGAAAAGGTGGAACTTTTCAACATGTTAAAGGAAGGCAAAAGCTATGTGGCTATAGGCCGCCATTATGGGATCAACGAATCTACTGTTCGCTACATAAAGAAAGATGAGAAGAATATTAGGTCTACAGCAACAATGACTTTTAACAAGACTGCAAAGAGGGTGGTCACTTCCCAAAATAATGCCATTGTGAGGATGGAGTCTGCATTGGCCCTGTGGATAAATGACTACAGGAAGAAGAATATCCTGCTGGATGCCAACAGCATCCAGACAAAGGCCAAGAAACTTTATGATTGTTTTCTCAGAAAGCACGGACATTCACGATGGTGATGAGGATGAAGACGATGATGATGACGCAGAAGCAGGACCGTCGAGTGCTTCTCCCACCAGACCAACCCCATTCAGTACCAGCAAGGGCTGGTTTGACAAATTTCAGAGACGCTTTGGACTCAAGAGCATTTCTCTGCATGGAGAAGCTGCCTCTGCGATGTCCACTCACAACCGTTGACAGACGAAGACCTGACGGAGATGACGAAGTCAGCAAGTGAAGAAGAGGATGAGGAGCAAGACAAACTATGGGTTAGAGAAGAGGAGGAGGTTGGCCTAACACTCGATCATCTTGCAACCATGGTCAGAATGGCCAAAGAACTTCAGCAAGTGGCTGAAGAATGCGACCCCAAGATGCTTCATTTGTTGCACTTCGTAAATACAATCGAGAGTAGCATGTCAGTTTATAAAAACCTTCTCACTCAGAAGAAAAAGCAGCATCAGCAACTCCCCATAACTATGTTCATCACTCAGATGAAGAGATCAGTTACGCCTACACCTTTAGAGGAAATAGAAATTACGGCCCAGAGCAAAGATGCTGCACCACCTGATGAAGCGCCTGATGAAGTGGTGCCTTCAGAAGAGCTGTAATGCTCTTCTTGGCTGTGCAGTACATTCACCTCATCGTCATCACCTTCATCGCCATCAGTACTGCACAGCTACATAATTCATGATCTTCATCATTCAAGTTGCAGTATACTTCACTAGTGAGTACTCATATAGAATTTCATATGTTGTTAAAATGGCGTAGGTTTAAGAGTGTAGAACGTGTTTAAGAGCATAGGAAGTGTTTATAAAAGTATGGGAAAGATTAATAAGAGAATGGGAAAGGTTTATAGAAGTGTGGGAAGGGTTTATAAAACCTTAAAATATATATAAATAATAAAATAAATATAACGCTGCTACTTCGCAGATTTTCACCTATGGAGGGGGTCTCTGGAAGGTTAACTCCCGCAATAGGTGAGGGATCACTGTATTTCTTTATCTTTAAACTTTGGCATTTTAATTACGATGTGTCTTGGTGTGGTTCTCTTTACATCCATCTTGTCTGGGACTCTGTGCTTCCTGGACTTGTCTATTTCCTTCCCCCAATTAGGGAAGTTTTCTTTTATTATTTTTCAAATAGGTTTCCATTTCTTGATCTTTTTCTTCTCCTTCTGGCACCCCTATGATGCAAATGTTGGAAAGTTTGAAGTTGTCCTAGAGGCTCCTTACACTATCTTCGATTTTTTGGATTTTCTTTTCTTCTTTCTATACTGATTGGATGTCTTTTTCTTCCTTATGTTCCAAATCATTGATTTGATTCTTGGCTTTATCCACTCTGCTGTTGATTCCCTATAAGTTATTCTTTATTTCAGTTAGTATATTATTCATTTCTGCCTGAGTCTTTTTTATGCTATTGAAATACCCACTGATTTTCTTGAGCATCCTTATAACCAGTGTTTTGAACTCTGCATCCGATAGATTGCTTATCTCCATTTTGTTCAGTTCTTTTTCTAAACTTGTGTTCTGTTCTTTCATTTGGGCCATATTTCTTTGTCTGCTCATTTTGGCAGCCTCCCTGTGTTTGTTTCTATGTATTAGGTATAGCTGCTTTGACTCTGGGTCTCGGTAGCGTAGCCTAATGTAGTAAGTATCCTGTATGGTGCTATGGTACAGCCTCCCCTATCTGCCAAGCTGTGTACTCAAGGTGCTCCCTCCATGTGGGCTGAGTACTCCTTGCTCTTGTAGATGAGTCTTGATTGCTCTCAGCAGGTCAATGGGAGAGATTTACCCAGTCTAGGGAGGACTGCTATGACCCCTGGCCAGCAACCACCTCTCTCTGTAGAGTGTGGAGGTAGTTGGGTGGTGCTCTAACTTTGTCTGTAATTTTCCAATGGGTTTGAAGGCTCTGGGTTTTCCCAAGTGGTACAGGCCAAGGTCAGCCACCACCTGCGTTCTGTCTAGGGACCCTTGGCATAATCTATAAAGTGGTCTGCAGATGGCTACTGCTAGTGCCAGGCCTGGGGCCACTCAGTGAGAGGTACAGAGAGCTGGGCTCAGCTGTTGCTTGTTTGAGCGGATTTAGGAAGGTCTGAAGCCTGCACTTAGCACAGCCCTTCATGTAGAAAAGTCACTGTTACCAGAGTGGGAGGGCTATTTTGGAGGGTTGCTTGGGTAGGCCTGTAAGTTGGGTGGGGTGGACCCTTAGATCCATCAGGGCAGGGCTTACCACATGAGGCAGGTTGATGAAGATTCAGATGTGGTGCCACCGCTCTGTTGTTCTGTGGTGGGGAGAGCTTAGCAAAAGTACAAGGACTGCTGTCTGCAGTTCTGTCTGGGAAGAAGCTGTCCCCCAGCTTAGGCCCTGATGCCAGGCACTTCAGTTCCTCCCATATGCCACTGGTGCCCTTCAAGCAGCTGCCCAGTGCTAGGGCACAGAGATAGCGAGTCTGAGTAAGTCCATGTGTGGCGCGAGGCCCTTTAAGAGGAGAGGCAGAGAATCCTGCAGTTTCTTTTGCTGACCCAAACCCCACCGGTTTTTACAGCCAGGAGTTATGGGAACTCATCTTCCTGGCACTGGAACCCTGGGCTGGGTGGTCTGGTGTGGAGCTGGGTTCCCTCGTTCCCAAGATATCCCTCTGTTTTATATCTACCACATGTGGATTTGGGACCAGCTGCTTCCGAATTTCCAAATCTCCACCCCTCCCTCCCTTCTGCCTGTGTGGGAGATGAGTGTGGTTTTTTTAATTCCTTAGTAGTCAGACGTCCATACAGCTCAATTTTCTGATGGTTCTGAGTGATGACTGTTCCATATTTTAGCTGTAATTTTGCTGTGGTTGTGTGAGGATACAAGCCACATTTACCTATGCCTCCATCTTGACTGGAAATCCTCCAATCAAGAAAGCAAGATCTTTTTTTAAAGGAAACTATTAGAGGCTTGGAAATTAAATTTATGATGATCAAAACAAGAATCTACAGGATACGGTCTGTATTTCCCTTTCTGAAACATTTCTAACCATCTCTGTGTTGGGAAGTCGCTCTCTTTTCAAGCAGTCTATTTCATTGTTTGGGAAGCTCAAATTTAAAAGTTCTTTCATAGAGCAGGCTGACAGCTCTAGGGGTAGGTGGGTAGTGGGTGGAATAGAGCAAGAGAAAGAACTCATGGACATGGACAACAGTGTGGTAGTTGCAGGGGGAAGGGGGTTGAGAGGTGGAAGAGAGTGTAGGGTTGTGGGATCAATACATGGCTCTCCCACCACCCATGTTGAGGGTTGGCCAGGGGATCCCTGGCTAGAAGGAATGTGTATTGTTTGGGAAATGGATGGTAACTTCTTCCTTATCACCTTTTGGGAGTGGCTTCCTGTACTGTGACTGCTTCTTGACCTTTGCTATACACTGAGGTAATGTAGTTTAAGTCACGTAGGACACATGCCTCCTTTGTCCGGGACCCCTTAAAACAAGTCTCGGATACGTGGGGGTGCAGTCCTGCTTGCCGACTCCCCATTGTCAGTGCTCCCTGTAATGTGAGTAATAAAGGGAGTGTCTGTTCCACCCAGTCCTCCTTGTGGATTTTTCAGCTAATCAGAATGAACAATCAATATCCCCTGGCTTGACCTCCCACATTGCAAGGTGGGATAAGTTGTAATGGAAAAAATACAACAAAAGGTGGTGATCATTAAAATAATAATAACAAATTAAAAGTTCTCTCATACTGATTTTGTCTCCTTGCTCTTAAACCCATGGTCCTGGGTCTCCCTGTGGAGCTTCATCATCTATAAGAAGCCTTTCAAATATTTACAAACTCTTATTATGTCTCTGTCTTTAGTCTTCTTGTCTCCAAGCTAAGTAGTCAACTCATTCAATTGTTTCTCACTTGACAGCTTCAAGAGTCTATTTTTCTGCTTACCTGTCCCCTGAGCCCTTTCTAGATTATTCCCAGCACCGATGATAGAAACTACTTAGGACAGACCTGGAATTGCTCATGATATTTCAGATGTGGCCTATTTTCCCACAATGGTATTATTACTTCCTCTGGTTACTCAACTACTATTAATAACATCTAAGCTGGCATGATTGTGGTGCTTTCCTTAAGGAACTCCAGGAAATGAGTAAGTAGGTCTGTTTCTCTCATTTTTATTATTAAGTTTCATCTATCTAGTAAATATTTGTTAACCGTAAGCTGTGCTCCAGAGACTGTACTACGTGCTGTTCTGCCTTCAAAGATGAATGCAGCATAGTAGTTGCTCTCAGGAAGTTTTACAGTTAATAGGAAACTCAAGTTATATGTAAGTAACCTGCAGTGTTGAAAGTGTCATGGGATGGTAGAATAGTACAGATGGAGAGCTATGGAATCCAAAGGAGATACGTAATCTAGAATCAGAAATTCTTCCTGATAAACAGTATCTCAGGAGACTGGGATAGAGTTTCTACTGCTCAGGTTCCTTGACTTAGACACTGTTTGCCCAGCTGTCTCTTCCCTATTCCTCCTCAGTGTCAGTGCTCAGTCTTTGTCCCTAATTTTTCTTATTGTTCCCTCCTGGGCTTGAAAATGGCATGAGAGGCCCATCTTTAAGAATAATGGTTTTCTTTTCAATTTTAAGAATAAATTTGAAATGTAACACCGTATTAAAAAAAAAAAAAAATCAGCCCATCTAGCCCTGACTAGTGTGGCTCAGTTTTTAAGGCATCATTCCACAAAGCAAAAGATTGTGGGTTCGATTCCCAGTGAGGGCACGTGCCTGGGTCCCCAGTCAGGGTGCTTATTAGAGGCAACTGGTCACTGTTTCTCTCCCTCTCTTTTTCCCTCCCTCCCCCTCTCTCTAAAATTAAATAAATAAAATCTTAAAAAAAAAAAAACAGAACCCGTCCATCCAACTATACCACTTCTGTGTAAATGCCCCAAAATATCAAGAGCAGGAACTAGAATAGATAACTTGTACATCCATGTTCATTGTAGCATTATTTACAATAGCCAAAAGGTGAAAGCAATCCAAGTGCCCATTGATGAATGATTGAATAAACAAAATGTGGTCCATATATACAACAGAATATTTTTCAGCCTTAAATATGAAGGAAATTCTGATATATGCTACAACATGACTGAACCTTGGAGACATTATGCTATGTGAAATAAGCAAGTTACAAAAGAACAAATAATGCTTAATTCCAATTATATGAAGTACTGAGACTAGTTTACTTTATTGAATCAGAAAGTAGAATGTGGTTTCCAGGTGATGGAGAAAAGGGAGAACGGGGGTACAGTGCTCGATGGGTACAGAGTTTCAGATTTGCGAGATAAAAAGAGTTCTGGAGATGGACGGTGGTGACATTGGACAGCAGTGCAAACATACTTGACGTTACTGAACTATACACTTAAAAGTGCTTAAAATGGTAAGTTTTGTGCTGTGTATATTTTACCACAATAGTAATAATAAAAGAATCATCTGTCCTTAGCTCTTAGATATTGCATAACTCAATTTTTCATCCCTTTTCCTGGCTCTGATTCACAACCTTGCCCTTCCTTCTAAGTCCTGTGCTGATGTAGAAACACCCCTGACACAGGGCTGTCTCCTGGCTGCCATGGTTGTGACAAAATGTTAGCCGAGGAGAAAAACTGTGTACCCGCAGGAGGGACTTGTCTTCAGGGGCCACAGCCAACAAACTTATGCTAGAATCTTGTGGGGAAAGACTCACATGCCACTTAGAGGCTCGTCTGTCCATAAACCTGTACAGAACAGGCCCATGAATTAACCAGGGGCTTGTTTGGCTCTAGTCTAGACTGAGCCTAAAGTGAAGGGTCCCCATTCCCATCCTTGCCAATCTGGCACTCTTCAGAGAACTCCTTTTGCAGGAGGCTCTTTGCTGCATTTCTTGCCCCATTCCCTGAAGAGAACCTCACGTCACGGCCAGCAGCCAATGCATCTGCTGTTGGAGTTTCAAGTCAGTGAACAAGCCAACGGACTTAAAGAAACTGAAGTGAGTGTGTCATAAAGAGCACTCTATTAATTTATTTTGACAAGGGTTGTTTAATTTCAGTTATTTATGATGTTTTATTGTCCACTAGAGACTGCCCACAACTCATTCAATAGAAGGCAATTAGCAGAGTAACCTGAGACATTGTCTGCCTCTAAACTGTCAAACCCTTCTTATAAGAAACAGCCAGTCTTTTAAGAGAGTTATTCATCTATTCAACAAATATGTATTGATATTGATATAATTATAATAGGGCTATGATAATAAACAGGTCTGTGATTGGTTTAAATGAAAATTCACTGGTTGTAGGTCATAGATACTGTTCTTTTGCGGAGGCTGTTTTACTGCATTCTTAGACACCAAAGCAATTGTATCTCCTAGGTATACAGGGGGCCGCTGGTGGCATTTTTTGGGTTGAATTGTGCTCCTCTCCCAATTCATATATTGAAGTCCTGACCCTCAGTACCTCAGAATGTATTTAAAGATAGGGTCTTTAAAGAAATAATTAAGGTAAAATGAGGTCATTAGAATGTGCCCTGATCCAATAAGTCTGGTGTCCTTAAAAGAAGAGATTAGGACAGAGACACACACAGGGGAAAGAGCATGTGAAGACACCGAGAGAAGACAGCTACCTACGAGCCAAACAGAAAGACCTCAGGAGAAACTAACCCTGCTGACACCTTAATCAGAGACTTCTAGCCTCTGGAACTATGAGAAAGTAAATTTCTGTTGATTAAGCCTTCCAGTCTGAGGTACGTTGTTATGGCAGCCCCAGAAATAATACACTCTGTCAGTGCCCAGTCCATTTAACTACTAAATAATCCCATTCTGTTCAGTAACATCATATCCAGGACACTGGGACTGAACTATTTAGAGTCATGAGGGAGCTGAAGAAACACAGAGCTAATAAATCTTCCTAGCAACGCAGTGTGCCTAGGAAGAAAATATGGTGGGAGGGGGTGGGGATGTACCATGCCACAGCTCAGCAAGCTGTTGATCTATTAAAAACATATTTGTTATTACTCGCTTTTCCTCCCAGAGTAGGACTCCTCCAGTTCAGGAAGGCTTTCTGGAGCTGGCATTGCTGCATCAATAGCTCAACACTCAGGCATCTATTTAGCACTGTCACAAGTGGCTCACCCAAATTGGGCAGTCTCTAAATAAGGATCTTGCGTTGATTATAATTTATGTGAACGTGAAAGCCCACAACCTTTAATCCCCAAGAAGAATGCCATTTCCAGCAGTCAGAGAACGTAGGTGGTTAGCTCCTTCGGTTTGCATTCCTAAATGTCTCCCTGGTGCTTCTCCCTCCACCACCACCACCAGCGCACTCCACTGGAGCCATATGGCCATATGCCTACTCACCCAGGCCATGCCAAGATTCATTTTTGCTTCCTCGGGGAACATTACAGTATCCCAGGTGAGACAACTCTTTGACTCCAGCTCATTCCTGGTGCTATGGACTCAACCTGTTTCCCAAATTTTCTTGCCAGGAGTTTGAACTGTTTTCCCAGCTTTTCCCCTAATTTCCTGAGCCCCGTGCCCAGGGGCTCTTAATCTGTTAGAATCTGTTACCCTTCATTCCAGCTTTGTCCTTGACTGCTTTCCTGACCCTTGGATAGTCCTATCCAGTTTTTATCTGCTCACCTGGACGGGGCCAATGTATATTCCTAGTTGAGGGTTATGATCCTGATCTCGATTTTCTGATCTGAAACTGACACTACCTTTCCAGACCTAGGAAGAGCTCCCAGGCCAAACGAATCCTTTGTGTTTGTCACCTTTTAACTGCTCGATGTCTGGCCGACAGGTAAATACTCCCCCCTTCCTCTCAGTTTGTAGAAAGAATGTTTGTGCCCAATATAATGTCAAAATGACTTCAACATTTATTGAAAGTCAGACAAAGTTTTTTCCCCACTGCTCTCTTCCAACAGTGTTAGTGACAGCAAACCTGCCTAGCAAGGCTAAGAACCCAGCCTGCTTTCCAGTGGAATGTATGTTAGATCAGCAGAAAAAATTATTCACAAAACGTAAGCTAAGAGAATAATGCTGTTCCCAACTCTTATGACAATCATACCTTTCTGTTTTAGGGGTTCATCTACTGGGCGAGTTTAACCACCCTGTTGGAAATCAACACTCATCTAAATCCCTCACCAGCTCTTAGACTAGATGACAAGTTTGTTTCTCTCATTTTGCTTCCCATTTCCTTCTTCCTTGTCTAGTTAGCAGCATCCATGCTGTCCCCTGTAAATCTGGACGCCTGCTTTGTTCTTCCATTTCTCCCTACTTTCTTATCACACCCTTTCTGCTTGTTCAAAACAGGAGGATTGTGTGTGCAGAGCTGTTTATGCCCAAGGCTGTGCATGGTATGCTGGGAATAGGGTAGATTCTTTGCCCTACAGAACATTAATTGCCACTCTGATAAATGGAGAAAGAAAAAAAAAATGCCTCAGGGACAATGCCAGGCACATTTTAGAATAGAATCAATCCTTCAAACTCATCTCCAGAAGCATCAGATTTTTAAAGAAAGCAATCCTTTTCTCTCCCCCAAATTCTTACTTCGGTTTCATCCTCTTCTCTTAAGCCATTCTAGAATAGTTCCTCGCTGACTTGAACAAGGCATCTCAAGCTAAAATAAACAAACAAACAAAACAGAGTGCAGAATGATGATCTCTGCTATACTCAAGTTCAGGATTAGCTGGAAAAGCCCTGCCTTTCTGGTCCTGTCCCCGTATCCTGAAACGCCATTTTCCCAAGACATTCTTGTAATCCATTGTCATTCACCAATCAGAGAGCCCAGCGGGGTGATATTTAATTCATGTCTGTCAATCACGACACAAAGAAAAGGCCTTCAGCTGGCCCCCGAGAGAATCTTCTGCCCACAGAACAAAGAGTCGGCGGGGAATTGTGGTCCCAGCCGCTCACTGCGCTCAGGGGCGGGGTCGTCACCGCTGCCGCGGCGGCGGGGCTGGTTTCAGAATAATTGAGGTGTTGGAAAAGGCAAGGCAGATTAAAGAGATTAAATCGGCAGTGCATCCCTGTAACACAGTCAGGAGAGCGGAGAATACGATGGGGACTTTCAAGTTTCAGCCCTTCAATCGCAGATCAGCATGTCCTTGGCCTTAGACCTCTGTGTCAAATCCAAATATTTGAATTTTAGAGTAACTGCTGTGGCCTAACCCTGTCGACTGGGGTTACATTTGCCTTGTAATTTTTAAACTGACGTATCAGCAAAACAAAGTGGTTGAGATATGAATCTCGCGTATGAGAACGAAAAAAGCTTCACTTCCATGCCTTGCATTTATCTTTGGAAGTTGGGGGGATATGAATAATAAATAAATGAAATGAAACACTTCCGTGGCAATTGTCGGTAACACAAACACAGGATTCCAAGGCAGCAGCTGGACAACAAAGGATCAGTGCCTCACGTTCAAGATTAGCTCACCAAGGATTTTTTTTTCCCCAAAAACCGTCACTGGGAAAAGTACAGCGTGTTTTCCCTCTTCCCAGTCTCTCCTGTGCTAAGAATGGAATCAAAATGGTTTTGTATGTTGGCAGTAAGTGTGGGGACTTAAACTGATGTTAATAGGTCATGCAAAAACTAATTTCGAGTTCCCTTGTACTGCAAGAAGGCTTTACATATATTTTATACCTTTCTCTTTCAAAATATTTTACATTGGTTCACACAATTTTCATAAAGGTAAGGAATGTTTTAGTGTACCCTTTCTATTCCCCTTTTACAAATGGAAAAAGGAGTGAGGGGGTTGGTGTAGAAATGAATGAGGGGTGGGGGACAAAAACAGAAGCAAGTGGATTTGCGGATAGGAAGCCCTGGTTTTGAATCTCAGTCCTTTCCATTTCTAGTGTTCTGACTTTGGCAAAATCCCTAGCCTCTTCGATCTTCAGTTTCATCTCCTGTGAAGTGGAAATACCTTTCTCATAGTATTCTTGCTACAATTAAGTCAGATAACACAAGAGTTTCTGGTACACAGTAGGCTCTTAGAAATTGTAGTTTCTTTCTTAAGCCAAGAACGGTTGACAGCAGAGTTGGAACCTCTGCCTGTAACGGGGATGCCTGTTCGCCCAGTTTACTCTGGCAGCTGACTGGTGCTGCTTGCTGGTATTGTTCAATAGGCTGGGTGCTGGTCAGTTCCCTCTCTGAACAGCAGCAGTCCTTTCCAGAAGTTTCCCTCTCTTCTTCCCTAGTATGTGCTGCCACTCTCGTGGAAACTTGGGATAGGAGGAATTTCAGAAAACATTAGCCTTGTGAGAACCCGGGGCTTCGTGCTCTACATGTTCTTATCATCTTAGGCTATAATTAATATTTCAGAAGTAGAAGATCTCCAGGAAATTTGCTTTTCAAAAGTACCTGCCTTACAAAGGAGGGAGCAATAACAATAATTTTTTTTTTCATTTAAATGCTAGTCTGTATAACCAGCCTTTCCTCTCAGCTTGGATTTTGAACTTGAAGACCTATTTAGTTTTTTCAAAATCTCCGTTCCCTCAGAAGTAAAATGAGGTGATTGAATGAGAATATTTCTTTGTATGTGTTTATTCTTTATGTAGCCTCCATTTTTAATTACTTTAAAGTAAGGGCAATAATACCTCATATATAAGTTAATATGAGATAATATATGTAAGAGGGATAAATCTCAGTCCACAAATTCTGATGTAAAACAAGTATCACATATATATATACATTTTTAAAAATTATATATTCTCCAAGCCCTGATGCCCTGGGTTACCAGAAATTTAACTTCAGATTGTCTTAAAGCTTTCTCACCCACATCCCCAGACAGAGTTGCAAGGCCTTATACAGCACCAGGAAGTAGTCGAGGGTGAGGAGGAAGGGATTCTTTTCTGCATTTCAGATGTCTGTGGCCTTGGCCCACGTGGGCCTTTCACTCATTCTCCTGCCATGCTTGGGATAAGAGAATCTTTGATTAGGCTGAGATGTCCAGTGCCTCTCATCTCTTTCCCTCTCTGAAGTCTTGTCCCCTCCACAGGTCCCTGCCAGTAAGCATCACTTACTCCCCATGGCTCTGAGACCCTTATCTTCTCATCACTGCACTGCACTTTCTCCTGTTGTGCATGGCGAAAAGGTCTTCATTGTCTGGCCTCCACCTGTTTCTCCAACACATCTCCTGTCATCTCTTTACACGTATCCTCTGTGCCAGCCAGGCCAAGAAACTACCTGCAGCTCACCATGGCTGCATGCTCTCTCGTGTTTTATTGCTGTACCTGAGCTGTCCCTCCTACCTGGAACATCTTCCATGCACAACTCCCAATCTGATTTAGCTGTTAGTCATTCTCAAGCTTAAGCTCACCTGACACTTCAATGAAGGAGACTTCTTTTCTGTTGCCTCCTGACATTCCTCTCTCTGCTACCTAAGTGGCACTAGGTCCATTTTACTGTAATTCCCTCTACTTGTTGAAAGGCAACCTGCGTTTTATCTCTGTATCTCCAACCCCTGCCAGAAACATAAGTGCCCAGTGTAGATTAACTAAGTCAATTTTCTTCCTAACCCCAACCCTATCTGTTAGCTTTTCTATTCCTCTCTCTTCTAATAACTCTTGCTCTTTGCACATGAATCCATGGTAGCACTATCCTTTTGAGCCATTCGGATATTAATGTGACCACCAGGCACCCACAGATTTTAATGAATTACCATGTTCCCTCTCCCAGCCTCCTAATTACAGAGCCAGGAAGGGATCTCAGTGGTCAACAGTCCAACCTCCCATTTATTGCAGGACCATCCTTAGAGGCAGTCACTCAGTCTGTGCTGAAATAATCCCTAAGGCTTTTCTATCAAGTGGATATAATGGAAGCATCATGCAGATACTAGCGTGTGGGAAGAAGATTACCAAGACAACATCCTGGCATATAGGAGCTGATTTACTCTGTCCATGAGGACGAGGCAGTCCAGAACAGACAGATGCTGAGAAAAAGGGGATATTCTGTTTTTGACAGAGTTTATTTTTTTTCAAATTACAGTCCAGGTAAAAAAAGATGCTTGACTGCCTTAACCTTGTGGGCTGTGTCCTGTGGGCTGGTTTTGGCTTGAATTCTACAGGTAAAATGACTGCTGCCTTCTGCTCAATCTGCGAGGAGTCTTTGTTATCTCCACAGTGAGTTTTGGACTCTTAACAGTTTTTGAAGAAGAAAAAAAAGAGGCAAGGACAGTGGTTCTTTGTGTCTTTCAAAGGCAGCACTGTTTCTTTGGGCTGGCACGGCCCAGGGACAACATGCTGCCCTTCGTGTGATATTGTTTTATTGCTCTGACACACAGACTGCCCAGTGCCAGCCTTCACGCAGCAGAGAAATGCTGGGTGCCCCCTGTGATGTGAGGACAACTTACAAAACGGCAAATGGACATGAGCTTCTGATGATGACTCTCAGTAATTCATCTTCTCCTCTTTCGTCCCAGGGAAGCAAGTTTGGCAGAGCACTTCCTGTTACGCGACTGACTCGTGACTCCTGCTGCCTCAGTCAACAGTGGCCTCAAGCTTAGAGGTGGAGTTTCTAAGGATCTCTGTCACATCTTATTAATTTAGATTTATTTTTTTATTTAGATTCATTTTTAAAAGTTGAAAGTCAATGAACAGTTAATCTTTATAAATACTTATCTGTTAATGCAACCTGAACTACTAGAGTGATTCCGTACCATTCATTCACCAGTATGTTTAACAGGCATTTGTCAAGGACCAGGTCTGTGCCACGCACTGTGCCTGGTGCTGAGGCAGTGAGAAGGAACAGTTTTCAGGGAGTTTATAGATGAGTGACCGTTCACTGGGATAAGTTACAAAGGGTCACAGGGAGCCATGAGAGCCCAGAGGAAGGGTCATGGAACACAGCCAGTGGGAGTCATGGAGGCTTCTCGGTGAATGTGGAGACTGAGTTGTCATGGTGAACAAACAGAAGACAGCCAGGGTCTGGCAGGGAGGAAGGGTACACTGCATTGCTCAGGTAGTGAGAAAGCGAGGTACACCAGGGGACTGAACTGAGCTCAGAAAGGCTGGAGTGTGAGGTATATGCTGGGGGAGTGGCAGGAGATATTAATGAAAATATAGAGAGATTTTAAAGACAAGACTTGGGAGCCTTTTGGATTTTATATGTTATTCTAAAGGTAATGGGGTGCTTCAGAAAGACTTTTGTGGGATGGTGATATGGTCAGCTACAGCGTACAGACCATGAGTCTGGGCAATGGAACTGAAAGTGATGCGTGTCATTTCTGTGTGGAGGCACTAACTGACAGTGCCAGATACTATAATGCTGCCTCCCTTTCCCACACTGATAGGGAATACTGGTGGCAAGGATGAGCGAAGCCTTCTTACAGACACCCTTCCAGGCATATAGCATGTGAAAAATAAACCTTTATTGTCTTGAATACCTGAGATTTGGGATTTATTTGTAACTAAAACATGAACTAACCTATCTTAATGTGTGGTTTATCATACATGGATTTTCCTGTACTTTAACCCATGTTTATTTTTCTGTTTTAATTTGTGTCTTTGCTTCTGTTGTGGTAAATCTTGGTTATTCTTCTTATGTCTCCATACTATTTATTGAGCTGTAATAATCCTCTCTTTTGAATTTCCAGTGGGTTTTTTTTTTCTGGGAAAGAGTCACATTGCAAGAATCTTTCTTGAATGAATATCAATAATGGGGCAGTTGGAAGGCATACTTTTTTCATTATATTTGGCAAGAAAAAATATACTTCTTTTTAGAGTATCTCCACCCTGCAGCTGCAACTCATTACTGTCTACCTAAATTCACTAACCTAGCCAGAAAGCAAATGTTTCCCATTACAAATGACATTTATCAGCTAGTCTAAGGAATAGGTCTCCTTCAAAATTGATCTAGTTTGGGAGTAACAGTTATGACTCACTACTGGATCTCTCAGTGCTTTCAAAGTGAAAAAATGCAATGGATGATATGATTAACATTGACCTATTGCATCTTTTGTATGTATACATCAACCATAACATTTATTTTTCCAATAAGACACTTTTTTGGCTACCAGTATTAGAATGTCTTCCTGAATACGTCTGGTAGTCTTCCATTTGGATTAGTGCTTTATATTTTGAAGTTGTTTTTCATAAAACATTTATTACTACATTTTATTTTGTATTGTTGCCGAAAACTGAATTATAAAATGTTTGAATTAATATAACTCAGACTTTAAACCTGATTGAAATATAGAAAGACCCCAACTTCCATGTGGGTTGTGTTCTAAAGTCTACTTTTAGGAGCTAGGTTGACATTTTTCAGAAATAAGTTTGAAATCCATGATTAGGTCCAACCTTAGCCACCCAAAGCCAATTGAACCCCTAAAGTAGTCATATATATATATATTTTTAATATATATAGCATGTGTATATAGATTATCTTAGAAATCTAAGCACCATATAACAATATTTGTGGTAATCAATCCTTTGGCGTCAAAAAGGCACACATTTATGCAGAGAAAATGCTTTCATATGAGAAGGGAAGGAATATTTTTTTTGTCCTCCTTAAGGTCATGGAAACTATGGTGCTGATATATGTTTTCTTTAAAAAAAAGAGTATGGAAGTATAGGAATCTTTTCTCTCTCTTTAGGCAGTTAAGGTGAGTCCTTAGAACTTCCAGTATGGTCTGAAAGGGATGGTAAGACCAAAAGATCTTTTAAAATCATATTTCTTTCAACTTAATATCATACAGTAGCATAAAAGGTATAGATCCATGCTGAAACAACATAATGCAAAATTAATGTGAATGGTGCCTCACCTTCTCATTCTGATTTTCCAACCAGAAAATACTAACCACAATCTAATAGGAGTAGTAATCTAATAATATTTTAAATGAAGTAGTGTGGCTGCAAAATTTATACTTCACCATTCCATCCCTACAGTGCTATGGAGACCAGGATTTAAATGACTTTGAAACTCTTAGAGTTGGAGATGTGGAACAAATAGTATGTGTTTATTTAGTGATAAATGGTAGGTGGACTGTGCCCTGCCACCTTGACCCAGAGATGAGCTAACGCAGTACTGAATCAGCTGGGATTTTGTTTTTAGGGGTTGTTCACTGTGTTTTGAAAGCCGTAAAATGGCAGCCCATGAACAAGAGAGGAAAATCTGTGACCCGACAAGGAATTTATATGATTCTGCTTTTGAACATAATAGTACAGTACTATAAGCTCAAGAAAAAGATTTTTTACCTGCTAGGGAAAAAAAAAAAAGAAATAGAGATCGAAACAATGTTTGAACTGTTGAAATCTCTTAAACAGCTATGCTTCAGACATTTAGTAACACTGAATGCAAATGTTTCCATTACTTCTTGAAGAGTAAAACTAGAGTCAAACCATGAGGTTAGATGGTCTTGAGAAGATTATCTTATTGTAAAACTGCCTAGACAGCAAGTGGGATTTTCTCTACGTCACCAGTATTTAACTTGCTTGCTAAATTGGATAGGAAATGCCAGGCAGTTTGAAAAAATTAGGAAAAGGTGAAGCAAAATGAAGAACAGTACAGGGGAGTAAACAGGGCCCTGAATTGTGAGCCAGTTGATGTTGGTTTTAATTTCTCTTTTATGATACGTTTCTGGTCATTTTGATGACCAAGACTTAGTTGAACCCTCTGCAACTGTATCTTATTAAATTACTTGCTCTCTAAGTATCTTTCAACTTCAGTATCTATATCTCAGTGACTTTTCACTGGTCTAGTCAGTCAGATACAAGCACTTCCGGATACTAAGGGGTGGCGCATTTGGTCATTTGCGTCACTCTTCAGTAACAGTAGTGGCAACAGGCACAACTGCCATTCATTGACAATTTACTGTGGGCAAGATTCTATGCTGCGCCCTTTACATGCGTTATCTCACTTAATCCTCAAAATATCACTAGAGATTTTTAGGTAATTTGCCCAAGTCCACCCACTATAAAATGACTAATATGGAAAGAAGTAGTGAATATTGATCTATTTATCATCTGCTCATAAACTAACTGCCATAGCAGCTTTGACTCAAAACATAAACCTAATATATCCATTTTTAGTGGAAATCAGATATCTTATGTGTATTGGAAACAGACTTTAGTTTAGGTAACATTTGGATCTATTCATGGGTGTTACATGCACTAAGTACATTCATAAAATTATACAATATCAGAACGCTTAGGGATCTTAAAGACCATCCAGTGATGTGTTGTCCAATATAGTAGTCATGAGCCATATGTGACTATTTACATTTAAATTTAATTAATTAGATTAAAAACTTATTTCCTCAGTCACCAGCCACGTCTCAGTAGACACATGTGGCTACCATATTTGGCAGTGCATTTCTAGAATATGTTCATCATCATAGAAATTTCTATTGGACACTATGGCTCTAGTGACTTATATTCTAATTCAATCCCTTTGTGGCCATTAGAATGCTTTTGGTTGCAAATAGGGGAAAACCGGCCAAGACGGACTTAACCAAAAAGTAAAAGAGTGAGACATTTATTGGCTCATATTACTGAATAATCCAGGCCCTGACTCCACTCAATGCTTTGTCTTCAGGCTAGCTCCATTCATGGTGATAATGGCTCTCGTAGTTCTCGACCTTCTCACCCAATCCAGAGGAAGAATTATCCTTTGAGGTAGTTTAGAAGAGTAAGGCAACTAACTTCTCAGAAACCTCATCATATATCTAGTTATGTCTCACTGACTCAAATCCGATGATGTTTATCTCTGAGTAATCATTATGGCCAGTAAGATAGGATGTTCTGTATGGTTTAAACCAATCAAGCCTATGCCTAGGTCAATCCCACTGTAAGTACTGTAATTTCATGACTAGTATACTATGGATTAACAAAGAGATCCCCTCTCCCCCTAAAAACCTCAGAGTACTTTAAGCAAACAACAGAAGATATTTTGGTGGGTAAGCCCCCAAATTTCCACTACACCCTTCATTTTTACCATTTCTCCAAAATGCTGTGTAGGGATGTGTTTAAATGCCACACTGAAGGTCCCAGAACTCAGGCAATAGTGTAGCCTGGATTAGGCTTCCCAGGCAGCACACTTTCCACTATACCATGGTTGCGCCCCATCATGATATATGTATAGAAGATATACATCTTTGGGTAAGTATCATAGAAGGTATAAAATTATTAGATGCACCACAGCAAAGGAAATTCAACTTTAAAAGCTTTGCTTAGACTTAAGGAAGGTGGACTCGGTGAATGTGTAACCTCTCAGGTATGGATTATATAAACTTGGGTCATTCAATTAACCTCTACTAGTTAAGCTTTTATACCACACTTCCAATGAATTTTCTACAATGCAAGTCAGTACCGTAGCCATCACACATTAGAGGTCTCTAAGACTAAATTAATATTTTCCTAAGGCCTTTGACACTCTAGACCACAGAGTGTTATTTAGGAAAAGAATATTGTTATCCAGTTTCACTAAAAGTGGAAGGAAATAGTGCCAATATTCATCAATTACATCTCTTTCCAGTCTTTTCTCTCAGTTTTTAATAAATATGAAATCTGGACCTTATTATTTTAAATTTCTAAAGGTTATATAAATGTAGAAAAAAAAGCAATACTCCAAACTTCTCCTTCCCCTTCCCCAAATATAAATATACAAAAGAAGAATCCACACAAGTCTGTTTACAATTTAGAACAAAAAAAATAAATTGAAAAAGTCATGGTGAGAGTCCAGAATGTCCAAGCCAGTTTTAAGGCAGCTGGCCTTTGAGTTGCTAAGTGTGTTTATTTTTTCCATTCTCTTCTGAAACCATAGTTGCTACAAAATTCCAGAAACAAAACTGCACTGAATCTACAGAACTCCTTTATTCCATCAAACCCCAGTCACCAAACTGTGATTAAATGGGTGTGAAAAGTAAAACAGCCCAAGATTCCTCAAATGTCACATATTTGCAATTTGACCAAAATGGAACCAAGCCTGTAGGCTTGTCTCATTACTTTTTGGCAAGGGAAAAGTGAATATCCATGAGAATGCTCTTAAAATTGTTCTTATTTTCTCATGAAAAATGGTACCAATGTACAAAGTAAATTTTAATCCTAGTTAAAGGGGTTGATAAACCCACTGAACAGAGACTATAAAAGAATAGTCAATCTACCCAAAACTTTGGTGTTAGGATTATGCCCTGAGTCAGTAGACAACTACGCATATATTTCCAAACATGTTCTCACCTTTATTGGCTGAATAGAGAGCTCTCTGTCCCTCAAAATGACTACCCTCTTTTTGTGAAGCCTAGACATCAGCCTTTTAGGACAATAATTGCAACTCTTCTCCAAACTAAAAGAGTCGACACTTTTCATGTAATAGAAAGCCTTTCAATGACCATTGATTACAATGGGGTCAGTTCCTCCTATGTATAAATGTCCATCATAGAAATCAATAGACTCAATATTCTACTTACCAGATTCCAGCACTAGATTCTACAGGTAGGAGAGTTATTTTCTTATTTATTTGTCTGTTTATTTGTTTTAGAAGTTTTTGGAGATGACAATAACACATATTATTGTCTTATATTAGTTATTTATTTAAAACAGGAACCAAGCCTATCAGCTTAATTATCTCCAATGTCTTTCTTCTCTCTTAGGTAAAAAAAAGAAATGTAAATTAGTAAGTCACAATCCTCTGAGCCTTTTCTTCAACCCCTTGCCACACATGTGTTCTTTTTGGAATTACTACTTGATTTTAAGGAAAATAGTCATGCTGTTCTGGGCCTTACAGAGCTATAGTATACTCATAAAGTGTTACTGGTATTTAAATATCTTTGCATGATTTTAAGATAATAACAGTCAGTCACTATTTGGATGAAGTCAGTGAATACATATATGAGTCTTTAATCAAGTTCAAAACTAAAGAAATATGAAGCATATTTAGTTTATTTACAGAATCAAAGAGGAAAACTTGACATATGTCTTACTGTCTGATGCTCTAATAGAATGAGAAATCTCATAATACTGTTTACTAACCTATGTTATTTCAACAAACAACAGTCTATGCTGGCAAACGAAGATTCTGAGCCTTAACCTTTCTAAGTTATTGACAACAGCTACTAATATGGAGGACATGGGATTTGAAAGACATGTAGAAAATAAGTGAAAGCTACAATTTGAACAAGGCACAGAAGAAGGCATAATGAGGAATTCTAAGTAGGTCAACTTGAATGAAATGTTGATTATGAGTAGGGGATTTGAAAGAACTAAAGTACCTCTATATATAACATATAAACAAAAAACTTCTGTAGAAGAGCCTTCTCTGATCCTCCAGACTAAGTTTAATCTTTTGATATGAAATTTATTTCTCTTTAATAGTGCTCACAATTCTGCTCAACCTATTCATGTAATGTTTGTCTTTCATGTAAGGCTGAAATTACCTGAGGGCAGCAGTCATGCCTATTTGCTCACTCTTATACTTCCAGCATTAATAATAAATATCTATTGAATCAATTAACAAGTGGAATCAGAATAAAAAGTCTGGATTTAATTAGGAGTCTTTAAAAGTATTTGCTTTAGGAGAATGCTACATGCAGAGTTGTGCTTTAAGATTCTTCTAGCAGCATGTAGTGAATGAATTAGAGGGAGAAGAGCATGAGGAGGGCAATGAGGATGACACTGTATTGGGGAGACAGGAGGAGAGGTGAGCCTGAGCCATGGGAGGGACATAGGAATTGGAAAGAAATGCATACAAATGGTTCTGTAGAGGGAAAACCAACAAAATATGAAAATCAGGGATAAGAAGGAATAGAGAAATAAGTTATATGCTTGATGTTTTAATAATGGGGGATTAGGAGAAAAATTGTGTCAGTTATATAAGTAGCAATCTAATAAGAAGAGCTGGTTTAGGGAGGTAGCTCTCAATCATGAGTGTCAATTACCTGTGAGCTTTCTAATGGATCTATTGATGAGGCAATTGGAAACATCAGTCTCCAAGCTGTAAATTAGGGACACGGAGTGAGAATTATCTACCTAAAGGGAAGAAAATACTTAGTTCTAGGGAACAACAAGATTAGGGGGTAGGGGAGAGAAAGAGAGAGGGAGGAGGAGGAGAAAGAGGAGGAGGAAGAGGAGAGGGAAGAAGAGGAGGAAGAGGGAGGAGGAGGAAAAGGAGAAGTAGAAGATGTAGGAGAAGGAGATCAAAGAGACAATTGTGGAGAATTAACTTCATAGGTGGCAGGGGAAAGGAAGTCAATCAAGGATATAGATAAAAGTTTTCAGGAATTGGGTGTGGAACCAATAGAGTGTTATGTTGTGAAAGGAAAGAGCTTGGGTTTACCTAAATGAATACCTAAACAAGTTGAATAACACAAAGACAAGAGAAGCCATTTGCTTTGACCATTAGATAACTAACAAACTTCAAGATAACTTGAGTCATTTGATTCGATTCTTAGAATAATCCATTACAGCAAAAGGGTGGCATTATTATCCTCACTTTGTAGGTGACAAAACCAAGTCTCAGAAAGTTCAAGTGGCTTTCTTGAGACAACACAGATATGAAACATCAGATCTGGGTCTTTACCCCAATTTAATCCCTAACATTGTCCCCTAATACCATGCTGCATCTTATTCTTTGTAACATTCCTCAGAAAAATGTATTCATTCTTAGATCTATATTCTATTTTTATTCATCTCATTATTATTTCCCCAGGAAACTCATAAAAACACTTGTCTTGGATCCTGTCAGTGTAAAGTGCAATATTAGAAGTTGCTGAAATTGTTTTAAAGGACCCAAATTGAACTTTTAGAGGTAAAAATACAATAGATGAGATGAAACAATTCTGGATAAGGTTAACAGCAGATTAAAAATTGCAGAGAAAAGATTATGGAATTTGAAGACATAGTAATAGAAACTATACAAAATGTAATACAAAGAGAAAAGAATTTTTAACATGAAAATTTTACATTTAATAACATAGAAAATATATATAATATGATGACCCAGTGCAGCAAATACATATATATGTTTTTTATTGTTTATGCTATTACAGTTGTCCCAATTTTCCCCCTTTGCTCCTCCCCCTAGCCTCCCCTTCCCACAGTCAATCCCCACACCACTGTTCATGTCCACAGGTGATGCATATATGTTCTTTGTCTAATCCCTTCATATTTTTTCAACCAGTCCCACCCTACCCCTCCTGCCTTACAGCTACCAGTCAGTTCTTTGTTTCTGTACCTCTGATTCTATTTTGCTCGTTAGTTTATTTTGTTCCTTAGATTCCAATTATAAGTGAGGTGAGATGGTATTTGTCTTTCATTGCCTGGCTTATTTCACTTAGCACAACAGTCTCAAGTACCATCCATGCTGTTGCAAATGCTAAGAATTCCTTCTTTTTCACTGCCATGTAGTATTCCATTGTATAAATATACCACACCTTTTTTATCCACTCATCTATTGATGGGCACTTAGGCTGTTTTCAAATCCTGGCTATTGTAAATAATGCTGCTATGAACATAGAGGTGCATACAACAAGGACTGCCCTGAAAAAGTCCAGCCATTGTTAACATAATGAGAACAGTTTGCACGACATCGATGTGACCTGGCAGCCAAGGAGAGTGGACTGGAATGCACATGCCTGAATAATAATGACTTCACTGTACTAGTCAGTGAGGCCGTTAGAAGCCATTGAGTGAGTATGTGTACTGTGTGGTTGTCACATTCAAAATGACTGAGCATAGAGCAACAAATCTGCATCATATTTTTAGTTAACTTTGAACATTCTTCTACGGAAACTATTTGGATGATTCAGAAGGCTGCAGATATGGGTTACTGGTGACTGGCAGTTTCATCTCACCAATGTATCTGCTCATACATCACATCTCGTGTAGAGTTCTTTGACAAAACATCAAAAGACCCAGATAACTCAGCCCCCTGCAGCCCAGATTTGGTGCCCTTTGACTTCTGGCTTTTTCCAAAACTTAAATCACCTTTGAAAGGTAAGAGATTTCAGACTACTGATGAGATTCAGGAAAATGTGACAGGGCAGCTGATGGCGACTGGGAGAACTGTGTGAGGTCCCAAGGTGCCTACTTTGAAGGGGACTGAGGTGTCATTGTCTTATGTACAATTTTTCTTGTACTTGTATCTTCTTCAATATCTCTATTTTTCATAGTACATGGCTGGATACTTTCTGGACAGGCCTTGTCTGTTCTTTTCGATTGGTGTTTCAGGATTCTTTGGATATATTCCCAGAAGTGGGATTGTTGGGTCAAAAAGTAGAAGAAAATGAATTTTTTTTAATGAAAAGAGTATCAGTGAATTATGGGACAACTTCAAGTGAGCTAATATATGTGTAATTAAAGTTGCCAAAGGAGATGAGGGAGCAGAAAAATATTTGAAGAAATAATGTCCCCAAATTTTCCACATGTTATGAAAATTATAAGCCCACAAACCCACCAAGGTCAATAAACCCTTAGCACAAGAAAAAAGTTTATGGACAAAATACTCAAGTAAAAACAGGCAAAAATTGATAGACCTACAAGGAGAAATTGACAAATGCAAGAGTATAATCAGAGAACACTAGGGGAAGTTTTCCTCTTGAATTTAGATGCAAAAATTCTCAACAAAATTTTATCAAATTAAATCCAACATATTCAGAGCCTTATGGTCAAATGAGATTCTTTCCAGAAATGCAAACTTGGCTTAACATTCAAAAGTCAATCAATGGAATTCACTGTATTAACAATCTGAAAAAGGAAAACCATGTGATCATTTCAATAGACACAGAAAAAAACATTTGAGAAAAAAATCCATGACCTCTAAAATCAGGAACATGACGAGGATGTCTGCACTTCCACTCAGCACTATACTAAAGTTACAAACAGTGCAAGGGGGAAAAAAGGCAACCAGATTGGCAAGAAAAAACCAAAACTATCATTATTCACAGATGACACAAGAGTTTATGTAGAAAATCCAATAGAATCCACAAAACAGAATAGAGTCTAGAAAGAGAGCCACACATACACAACAAATTAATTTTCATAAAGCTTTCAATATAATTTAATGAGGAAAAGAAAGTCTTTTTAACAAATGGCCCTGGAATATCTGAGTAAGCAAATAGAAAAAAATAATCCTTGACAACTACCCCAAGCCACACACAAAAAATTAATTTGAGCTAGATTGTGAAGCTGAACACAAAGCTAGAGCTGAAAGTTTCCAGAAAAACACATAGAAGAATAATTGGACTTCATAAAAATTAAAATCTACATTTATCAAAAGACAGAATTCAGATTTTAGAATTTAGAAAATGTGAAGAGAAGTCACGGGCTGGGTGAAATTACATACATATACTTATATTCTATATATTGGATTGACCAAAACGTCCATTTAGGTATTTCTGTAAAATAAAAGACACATGTTGTATGTTCACCAATGATTTTATTGATTTGGATATTTTGAGTGTGTCAACTATCTCCTGCTATTGGCTTCTGCAGGTAGAGGCCAGGGGTGTTGCTAAACATCTTCCAATGCATAAGACAGCCCCACAGCAAAGAATTATTTGGCCAAAATGTCAATAGTACCCAGAAACTTTGAAAACCACCTTTGACACATTCAATCAGTCACAGAACCTTCTCCACACGTGGCATAAATCGTTTTTTGCATTTCAGTTGCATTTTTACCTTTCTTGAAATAATAAAAGCATAATACATCGAAAATGTTGAGTATTTTCTTCCATTTTCAAAATTAAAGTGACTACACAAAAATTCACCAATTTTGGTAACTTTTTTAAGTGCACACTGATATGACAGCTGTCACAACACAATCTAACACTAAAAATTTTGAACGCTCAATTTTGAACACATTCAAAATTGTTTTGAATGAAGTTAAAGACAGCTAAGCACTACTAGAGCCATTGTACGAAAAAAACCAAATGAACTTTTTGACCAATCCAATATATTTAACAAATACATATACATGTATATACTGCATGTATACACATGTAATACATACACATGTATATATTGTTGTATATATAACAATGTATATGTAAAACAAATTACTCGTATCCAGAATGATCTATATATGTAAATGAACTACAAGATAAACAACGCTCTTTTTTAAACAGCCAAAAGTCTTAAGTAGACCCTTCACAAGAAATACCTCTAGTTATGGCAATAAACACATGCAAAGATGCCCAGCATTATATGTCATCAAGAAAATGCAAATTAAAACCACAGTGAGATGCCATTTCACGTAAATAGAATGATTAAAATTTAAAACTGACAATATCGAATATTGACAAGAGCGTGAAGCTACTGAAACTCTCATAGGACTATAAATAGATACAACCACTTGGAAAAATGTAAGTTTTAAGTAAAGCTAAACATATACCTACTCTGATTTAGCAATTCTTCTAGGGATTTATCCCAAAGAAACTAAACATGGCTACAAAAGACTTGTACAATTATATGTTTGGCTTTATTAATAATAGCCAGAATTTCGATTTCCAGTTCCACATGAAAAGAGCTTGGGAGTCGCTAAACTATCCTAACAAGTAAAAAGTTGAACAGACTGAAAAATCAACAAGTCTTCTTAGACTTGCGAGAGCGCGGGCGTACATGCAAAACAAGCCACCGCCCAGGGATTGGACAGACAGACAGATGAGAGCAGGGAGTGGCAGCTGGGCAGAGCTGGCTCAGGAGGGAGACTGCGGCGGGAACCAGTGCCCCGTGGGGAGCCCGAACTGTAGCTGACCAGCTGCTGGGAGCTCAGCGTGGACTGCTCTGAGAGTACACGTCTCCCGGCGCAGACGCAGCATTGTGAGATTGGCTTCCGGGGCTCCAGCCTGGTTTCCACAGTAAATACTGAAGAAAAACCCTTTGTGCTTCCCGCAGGGGGAGGGAAAAGGAACCATTTTGAAATGGTTCTTAGTACTCTGTCCTGGGCAAGGCTTACCCTTGGGCAAAACCGGTGAATCAGAGTCTAACCTGCAGGGGTATTATCAGAGCCTACCTGACATGGGGAAGGGGAACGCTAAGTCCAACTCCACCCTGCTCTAGCCATCCGGTCCCACTTACAGGGGGATTAAAAAGAAACGAGAAACACCGTGAAGTTCACAGGCCAACGTTCATACACTCACTAAAGACTGAGACCTAATTATAAGCCTATAGAACGAACACCTTACAATCGCATTTCTAAAGGCCTATTTACAGCAGTTCCTTTTACCCAGTACATGTCCAATGACTGAGAAAAATTACAAAGCATACCAAAAGGCAAAAAACAAAACAATTTGAAGAAACAGAGCAAGCATGAAAACCAGACATGGCAGGAATGTCAGAATTATCAGATCAGGAATATAAAACAACTATGGTGAATATGCTAAGGGCTCTAATGGATAAAAGGGATGACATGCAAGAACAGATGAGCAGTATAAACAGAGATGGAAATCTTAAAGAAGAACAAAAGAGAAATGTGAGAGATCAAAAACGCTGTAACAGAAGTGAAGATTGCTTTGATGGGCTTATTTGAAGACTGGACAGAGCTGAAGAAAGAATCTCTAAGTTTGAGGATATATCAATGGAAACTTCTAAAACTGAAAAGCAAAGCAAACAAAGACAAAAAAAAAAAAACCAAAAAACCCAAAACAGAACAAAGTATCCAAGAACTGTAGGAACTTTAAAAGGTATAATAATATCTGTAGTGAGAACACCAGGGGAAGAAAAAGAGAAATGAGCAGAAGAAACATTTGGAACATGACTGAAAATTTCCCCAAATCAATGTCAGATATCAAACTACAGATGCAGGGACTGAGTGTATGTGAAGGACTATACATGCCAAAAACCTACATCTAGAAATATCTTCAAATGACAGAAAATCAAAGATAAAGTAGGAATCCTGAGAGAAGCCAGAGGAAAAAAGCCTTACATATAGAAGAACAGAAACAAGAATTACATTTAACTTCTCCTCAGAAACCATGCAAGTAAGAAGAGAGTGGAGTAAAATAACTAAAGTGTTGAGAGAGAAAAAAAAAAACCACCCACTTATAATTCTGGACGCTGTGAAATTATCCTTCAAAAGTGAAGGAGAAATGAAGACTTTCAGACAAAGATAAACTGAGAGACTTTTTGCCAATAGACCTGCCTTGCAAGAAATGTTAGAAGTTCTTCAGAGAGAAGGAAAATACTATAGGTAACAAATTCAAGTCTACATAAAGAAAGGAAAAGCATCAAAAAAAGAATAAGTGGAGGTAAAATAAAAATTTATTTTTCTTAATTCTTAATTGATATAGCAGATGAGTTTCTTGAAAATAACAATACATTCAATTATGTATGCTTATACACATATCTTTTCCATGTGTCTATATGTGCATATACATGCTTATAAATAAATGAAATGAATGACAGCAATGATACAAAGGATTGAAGGAGAAATTAGGATTATTTTGCTATTATAAGGTATTCACACTACCTGTGAAGTAAGTAGCACAGTGTTGTCTGAAAGTAGACTTGGATTAGTTGTAAGTGTATACTTATAATAACCAATAACTAGAAACAACCCAAATATCCCTCAACAGTTGAAGAGATAATCAAATTGTGGTATATTCCATACAATGTAATACTTAGCAATAAAAAAGGAACTACCAATATACACAATATTGATCAATCTCAAAAATGGTATATTGGTTGAAAAAGACTCTTCCATGCATAAAGTTAAAGAACAGACATACCTAATCTATGAAGACGAGAGTCAGGAGAGTGGTTGCCCGTGGATGTTGAGGATTAACTGGAAGGAAACATGAATTTCTTGTTGTCTTGATTGGGGTAGTGGTTTCATGTGTTTCATATGCTTCAGATTTCTGTATTGTATTCTATATAAATCTTGCTTTAAAAATAGCTAAATATTAACCTTGTTAGGTGATAGGTGATGATTTACAGTTTATAAGGGTTATTTGTGTTTTTGTGTAGTTATTTAATTTTTTTAAAATAGGCTTCAAATTTCTACTCTGCAAAACATTAAATACATCATCTTTATACAGACTTAAAATACATGTGTTTTTAAAAGTTGTACACATTTCTGAGCCTTTACTTCATCAAAGAGTTAAAATTTTAAAAAACCATGTGTAAAAACTGAGAAACTGTGAAACAAATGTTACTGAAACATTGGAAATGAGTTGGAGTGGACTTCAAGACTGAAATAAAACTCCACAATAACAAATATAGAGAACGCTAAAGAAAGGGAAGAATGATTAAAATTACAAGAATAATTCAATGCTCTAGGATTAATCCAATAGAAATTATGGATGTGAATACCCAACAAGCAATGATCCATTTGGAAGTACATAACTCAGGAAATATGCACTACAACTGTGAGCCCTGCAATGACCTTGGGTCCTGTTCTCATACCACGCATACTTCTCATTCCATGGGACATAAATATGCCTTTCATATTAGAAAGAGGACTATTTCCTATAGGCTCAGCCTTTCCAGTGGCCATCAACAGGCACAAGGACAGGCATTTGGACAGAAGCTACTTGTATTTTCTAAAATCTTTATTTCTTCTTGGACAACTACATACTCTCTGAAAGTTTGTTCACTGAACTCATTAAGTGCTGTACTTGAGAACAAGATTCTAATATGAGTTTCTAAGAAAATATAAAATTTGAGGACTAAGACCTGTTAAAGCAATGTAACTAGAATAGGGGATGTCATGCCGGCTACAGTCTCTTTATTAAGGTTTACTTTACATTAGGGTTGTTTGTTTGCTCTACTTTCTCTATTCAGCTATAAGCAATGTGAGGGCAAGGACAGTGTTTTCCTTATCTGGAGATTAACAATTAGCTAAGCTAGTGAAATTAATCAAATTGCCTTTCCCTTTTTCCTCCAAATTTCTAGGACCTGGAGTGTCTCTCTGGCACAAATCTTCGTAATCTGACTCCTTCATTACTCTTTCTTAGTGTGTTTTAAAGGTGTTTGTTTTTTTTTTTTTTTATTCATTCACACATCTCTTACTGATTTCTTCCTTCTTTCCCAAGGAGTTCAATAGCTAAATAGATAAAGGTTTCCATCTGAGGTCTGAGTCCTGTTTTCTCTATGATTTCCTCCAAATGAAAGAGCAATAAATAAAACAGGCAAACATGAGCTGTGTCAACACAGCAAAGCACCTGCAGAACAACTCGAAGCTGACAAAGGCTTACGCAACTTTTTAATGGTTTGTCCCAGACCCAAGATTTTCCTGACAGTAACTCCCTCCCTGCCAAAGAGATTGTGACCCTTCAATCTGGTAGCGAAATTAAGTGTAATACTGTACTGTTGCTTCTGGGAATGACAATAAAATATGTGGTTGAATCTTTGTCAAAAAAAAATGTTGAATACAGATCATCAAGGCAGAAGATGATGATGATGGCAACCAAGACATCTAAAATATATATAGGATTTACACTGTACATAGTAGTTTTACATACATTATAAGCCCTCCCCCAACACATACATTCATACAACAAACTAAGGGGGTGGCTATAATTTCTTTATTACACAGTTGAGGAAATGGACTCTGAGCAATGGAGGTATCAGTCACAAAATCATATTCCTCCTTGATATTTCTGACTCCTATGCATTAATCATCTAATTCAATTTAGTTGTCTTTCCATGAATGTTTTAGGATATATAAATTATACAAACACATATATATATATAATCTAACTTTCTCATATGAAATAATTCTGCATATACTACTACTTTGCACATCAGTGTACACGTTTATTTAATTCACTTTAACAACCATATAATAGTCTATTTTATAGATACGCCACAATTTATTTAACCAATCCCATAAGTATAGCCATTTAGCCAAATGTCTGTTCCCTATGGGGATAGCTTTGTGCATTTAATCACACTCATTTTAGAATTCTGTGTTCTCTTTGTTGTAAAATAAATATTAAAATATATGAAGATGCTTCATACATAATTTGTAGATATCCTTTTTAAGGATTAGACAATGATTAGAAAGTGCTATGAAATTGTCATTATGTTACCAATAATTTGATTGTCCCTCTTCTGTCACTCACAAAAGAACTTCTTCCATGTTTACATGGACACAGACACAATGCAGTGAAGACCAGGGGCGGGGTTAGGGCTGGGGGGAGAGGGCAAAGCAAGAGAAAATGGGGGACACCTGTAATAGTGTCAACAATAAAAAGGTATATTTTACACTTTAAAAAATACAAATTTTTAAATATTTAAAATATTATTTTATTATGAACTTTAGAAGAGGAGTAACAGCTAGTAAATGTTGTTCATATCTTGGGCTTTGAATAGAATAATCAGGTTCAAAATGCTGTCAGTTCTGTGTAGTCCTCTTACCTCCTGAAATGATTAAAGAAACTTAATATTAGTAAAGAAAGTACGTCTTACATACACTTGGAAATTCAGGGAATCTGGACCAGATTTACCCATGAGTTGCAGAAGCTCTTGCAGCTTCAGGCAGAAAGAGCTTATCAAGTATTTATCAAGCATGAACATGGAGCATTGACGGCTGGGAATTGCAAGGAAAAATAAAAATCTCCCAAGCAGTACAGACACACCCAGAAAAGGTTACTTAAAAAAGGAAAAATGAGTTGTCATCAAAATAGTTTTTCTGTATTATTAAGCACCAGAAGAGAGTGCTGTAATTATTAAAATTTGGTGAAACCATATAATCAATTTTATAAAATGCATATGAATTCTATATAATAACTAAAAATAATTGATGCCTCAAAACAAGATAAGTGTTATCCCATTTTGCAGGTTGGAAAACTAAGGAAAGAGAAACTGCCCAAGTCTTCAAAGCAAGAATTTGGACTTTGGCCATGTGAGAACAGAACTTGACGTCTTAATTGCTACTCTATTTTGACCGGCCATAAGACATACATGGTACTTTTTTTCCTGCCACTGCTAGACACAACTAAAACACTGGGCATTACATATAAGCATTAGAGTATGGGAAAAGATGTTCCATATCAATAGCATTAGGGAAATGCAAATTTAAACCACAATGAGCAATTACTACACACTTATCACAGTGGCTACAATAAAAAATAACCATAACACCAAATGCTGGCCAGGATGCAGAGAAACTAGATCACAATCAGTCCTACATTGCTGCAGGGAATGGAAACTGGTAGT
This sequence comes from Micronycteris hirsuta, assembly GCA_004026765.1. NCBI lineage: Eukaryota > Metazoa > Chordata > Mammalia > Chiroptera > Phyllostomidae > Micronycteris > Micronycteris hirsuta. Next base: position 23,385 of record PVJI01002188.1, on the reverse strand, counting down.
GTCACTCTGGAAAACACTTTGGCAGTTTCTTAAAAAAAAATGTAACTACCATATGACCCAGCAATCACACTCGTGAGCATTTATTTCAGAGAAATAAAAACTTATGTTCATGCAAAAACCTATACACAAATACTTTTATAGCAGTTTTATATGCCAAAGCCCTGAACTGGAAACCACTCAGATATCCTTCACTGGGTGCATAAAAAACCAAAATGTGGTCTATTCATGACGTGGAATACTACTCAGCAATAAAAAAGAACAAACCGATGATATCCACAACATCTCGGTGTTCCCAGCAGGTTACAGGCTGTACGTTTCCATTTATCTAACATTCTTGAAATGACAAAAATATAAAAATTAAAGCCATGAATTAAGAAGGGGATGGGTGTGGGAGAAAAGTAGGGGTCGCTCACTAACCGGGGGACTCCTGACGTGCTGGAAGTGTTCCCAACACTGTGTGTACCAATGTTAAGGCCCTGGTGTACACAGTGTCACTGTTGGGAGAAACTGGGAGGGGTAGCACAGCATCTCTCTGCATCATTTCTTGAAACTGCATGTGAATCTACAATTTTTCCAAAATAGAAAGTTAAGAAACAGATAATGTTCCTAAATCTAGAAAACCATATTTAGGCTCAAGGACAACAAAAAGAAATGTTCAGATTTACCACTCTAGGACCCTCTATGGCTGAGGGGGTGGTGTGGGTGGGGACAAGTGGGGTGATGCCAGGGCTTAAAGTGGTACTTCAAATGAAGAGGTTAAGAAAATAGAACTCATGAAAGCAAATGAAAAGCCAATCAAAAGACACAACATAATTAATCAAGTAAATAAAACAGTGTAAGACTAAAGAGTTGATACTATGATGGTTACCTTAAAATACTTCACCGACTAAGTGATGGTAAGATCATATTATAGAGACTATTTTCCTCCTCACCTTACCTACCTGGATAATGCTTACTGCTTCCAACTTGGTCTGTACCAGTCAAGTCTTTCACACATTTTTAAGTTGTTTCAAAATAGTTTTAATAGTGCTTCAATATTTATTTCAAATGTCCATTAATTAGATTTATAAATTTCTGTCCATGAGAATAAGAATGGAACTTATATTTTTATTAAAGCCTTGAAATAATAGTTTATTTTTTAATATAATAGAAACAATTAAATTAAATCTTAGATTTAGAAATACTTTCTATGGAACAAAGGGAGAAGGAAAAAATATCCCTTTGGAAAGGACAGAAACTACTCAGAAAATCAAAGCCATTTTGTTAAGTTTTAATTGCTGCCTCACCTCAAATTTTACTTTATTCAAAACCAGAATAACTTCCTGTTGCATTGCCACATGGCAACATCGACCACACGTACTTTAATGAAGTCTAAACAGAACAGCTCACATTCTGGACTAGATTAGAACTCTTAAAATGTCTTCTGCTCTAAAATACCAGAAAGCAGAGATATAAGGCTCTCCACACATTTTATTTAAAAAAAAATCCTCACCTGAGTTTATGTTCACCAATTTTTGAGAGAGAGAGAAAGACACAGAGAGAGAAACATCGATATCAGAAACATCATTTGTTTGCCTCCCCTATGTGCCCCGAGAGGGAATCGAACTCACAACTTAGGTATGTACCCTAACCACGGATCAAACCTGCAACCTTTGGGAACATGGGATGACACTCCAACCAGCTGAGGAACCCGGCTGGGGCAGGCCTTTCACAGTTGAAGTGTCACATTTCTGAAGCCTTCTGTGATGTAATTGTCCCTTTTTCCTCTCCTTGCTTCCAGAGCAGCGATTCAGTGTCAGTCTTGACTGCAGGAGAGGATCACCTGAGAAGCTTTCAAAAATACTCAAGCCTGAGCCCCACCCCCAGAGAGATGAATTGATCAGTTTACAATGTGGCCTACACCTCAGGAGTTTTTAAATCCCACAAAAGTTTCAAATGTGCAGTCCCTGTTGAGAAGTACAGCACATTATACATTTGATCAAATCTAGGTGCTATTTAATTTGCACTTTTAAATCAACTCAGCTCCTGCCCTGGCCAGGTAGCTCAGTTAGTCAGAGCATCCTCCTGACACCCCAAGGTCGTGGGCTCCTTCCCCGGCAGGGGCACATGTAAGAATCAACCAATGGATGCTTAAATAAGTGGGACAACAAGTTGATGTCTTTCTTTCTCTTTTCCTTCCTTTCTCTTAAAAAAAATCAACCAAACTCTTACTCTGATGAACCTGCATTTTGCAAAAATGTAATTGGAATTTCAAATCAAACTTTGTGTCAAGGTTCTAAGTTCCCTCTTCAGTAATTAGGCAGCTCAATTTTAAATCGGTAACTTAGTTTTCTTGATGTTGGTAATCATTCCATAATGTACATCAAGTCATCACATTCTGCATTTAAAATATAAACAATTATATTCATTTGTCAATTATTCCTAAATAAATTAAAAAATAAAATTATAAAATGTCCCTAATTTTGCAAGTAAAAATATTAGTAAATTAGATTTTGCAGCTTGGGCATTCATGAGCAAACATGTAATTCATCTGAAGCACAAATTGAAATGAGGTGTGCTTCAAAGCTAGAAAACCAAGCATCTGCATCTCAATTCACTTTTGTACTATTCTATTTGTCATGGATCAGTTCGTTGCATAACACCTTTGTCTTCTGGTTAAAAGTGGCTTCCAAGTGGGAATGCACGTGTTGGTGAATGTGAAAAGAGCAGTTAAATTTTGCTGTAAATAGATACATAAAAGCCTTTAAATTGTAGCCCTGACTGGTGTGGCTCAGTGGATTGAGCACTGGCCTGGCATTGAGCGCCGGCCTACGAACCAAAGGGTCATTGGTTTGATTTCCAGTCAGGGCACATGCCTGGGTTGCAGGCCAGGTCCCCAGTAGGGTTTGTGTGAGAGGCAACCACACATTGATGTTTCCCTCTCTTTTTCCTACCCTTTCCCTCTGTCTAAAAATAAAGAAAGAAAGAAAGAAAGAAAGAAAGAAAGAAAGAAAGAAAGAAAGAAAGAAAACCTTTAAATTTTAAAACATTTCCATGACTATGGAACTCATGTACTTACTTCCCCCTCCCCCCACAACACACACACACACACACACACACACACACGCGCGCGCGCGCGCGCGCGTTCTCTATCGTCTTCAAGTGTCAGTCACATTTCTATAGTCTATTTGGGGAAAAAGAAAAGCAAGTTTATCTCATGTTTGTCCCCAAATCATGCAACCATGTAGCTGTATCTGCACTGCCCTCTGTTCCCTCTCAAGTCTTTCAGCTTTTGTGTCAAGCTTCTGTTCAAATTACAGCTGGTTGCTGCTGAAAACCTTGGTACCACCAGCCTTCCTTAATAAATCTTGCTACAGTCATGCTGGGCAGAGGGGATTTGGGGAAGCCCAATAGTCATTTACTGCCCCATCCTTTGGTTCTTCACTCTACCCCAACCTGAGTACATGAGAAGATTTACAGAAGGTTTGCAACTAAGTGGACAGAATGACAATGTAGGCAAAGGAACTTTAAATGAAAGGCAAAATATGGCTGTTTTTATTTTATTTTTTTAAGATTTTATTTATTTATTTTTAGACAGAAGGGAATGAAGAGAGAAAGAGAGGGAAAGAAACATCAATGTGTGGTTGCCTCTCTTGTGGCGCCCACTGGGGACCTGGCCTGCAACCCAGGCATGTGTCCTGACTGGGAATTGAAAGGGCGACCCTTTGGTTCGCAGCCTGCGCTCAATGCACTGAGCTACACCAGCCAGGGATAAAATAGGACTGTTTTAAGTCTAAGGCAAAAGGCAAAGAAATCAAACACTTCTCACAGTGCCTTTCTTCTGGCACATTCAGACCCCTAGCCTATCTTCCCTGTTTCAGCCTCTACCTTCCTACCTTTCTCTGCAGAAAGGCCTTTCTCTAATTCTTCAGAGTGCTGGAGAAATCTTTCCCTCCCTTTGAAATCACTTCCCACCAACTAGGGCAATCCACAGCACCCAAATTCTCCCCGTACATTTCCCAAAATGAAGTGGCAGTATGCCTCCACTTAACTTACTCAAATTCAACTATATACTACTCCTCCTTAGAAAATAGCAAGCAATGACAATTCAATACTGCACATGATGCCACCTTTCTTTTTAAAGAGCTTTGGACCAAAAGTGAAAATGAAATGGGGCACATGAGTCTTCATTTCCCCAAGCTTCTGACTTCTCTGTGCTGAGGATAATTCTGCTGTTAGATATATGTGTTTTTCATGCACTATGGTCCCTAAACATATGCCACCGGCTTCATTAGACATTCAGTTTAAGAAACCATGCTGTCCTCTATCACTGGAGGACACACTGGTAGGGGCTTATTAGATGACAACATATTGTCTTTACTTCCTAAAGGGTTTTCAAGGGTAATGTTGTTTATATGCAATTTTTCTTTGGAAGTGCTGACAAACTTTTTAGGAAAAAGGCCACATAGTAAATATGTTAGGCTTGATGGGCTATATTGTCTCTGTCACAACTATTCAAGTTACTGCTATGAAAGCAGCATGTCGATAAATGGGCATGGCTGTGTTTGTTCCAATAAAACTTTATTTACAAAAGCAGGCAGTAGACCAGACTTGATCCAATGGCCCGAGTTTGCCAGCTCTCACTTCAGATAATACCTCACAATAAGAGGCCAGTTAGAGGCCTCCACAGAATTATTCAGGTGACCTCTGACAGGTAGGATTGTCCAGAGTTGGTTTGGCACTTCAAGGTGGCTAGCCTTTGAGATGTTTCTATCAAAGTGAGGTGGAAGTCCTCATTACTAGCCCTCTTTGTGAGTAAATTGGAAACATGCTCAAACACACTCCCACAGAAATACACCCACTTATGTCCCCTCACACACATTCACACATTCTTCTCCCAAGGACAAACAATCCTCAGAGACAGACAATAGTCTGCACCCACATTAGGAGAAAGAAATGGTTTCATAGGAGCAACAAAATCTGCACCACTGCTCCACTCACAGTAGAGAGCACATTCTGCATTACAACGCAGAGATGTTTCGCTGCTTTTCTTCTCACTTTCTTCCTCTGGGCCAAGTCAAGGGACTTACCTATGCACAGGAAATGAGGGTCCTCAACCCCTTGGCCAGAAGAACAACTGCCTGGGTTTTGAAATGATGTTCTCCTTTACTGTACGCAAGCCTTTGGTCCACTCTAATTGTCTCTGGAGGAGAACTGTAGAAAAAGTATTATCTCACCCTCATCTCCACTCATGGTGAGCCCCTAGAGGTCATAGCAGCATGTTCCTCCAGCAACACCTGAGAATTTGAGTATTGGTTAACCTATTAAGAGACATCTCTTGGGAATATCAAGGGCTCGCCGTATGGACATTATATGGAAATAAGGAGGACCCTTATCTCTGCAACAAGTGCGTGAGCTCTTCACAATAGGCTTTCTTCATAGGACAGTATGGGGTCTTGCACAACCCATCACGCAGAAGAACACCCTTATCCTGTTTACACAATCCTCCTTTACCTCCAATACTTCACTTTGATGGAAATATGCTAAAAAAATATCTCTTCTCTCTCAGCATGTCCAACCTCATCACCATTCTGTCCTTCCTACAGATTTCTCTCTCCTCACTGCCCACCCCCCCACCCTGTCTCACCCAGCCTCCCAGCTGAAAACAGTCTCTGGGACTGGCCCTCTTGCCTGATGGCAGAACCGGGTACTCTATAATGGCCAGGAGACCTGGCAGCGCTGTGTCCACCACCACCCCTATTTTCCATTTCTCTACACAAAGGAAAATCCAAAAAATCTTAGGAAATACCATTGTTCGTTTTCTGTTTTCAGTTCTGGTGAATTAAATTCTGCAATGTAGTGCATATATGTTCAGTGTATGGGTATTTTCTTTAATGACTAGATTTGAATTTTCTTAGAATTTGGTGCAGTGTATAGAACCTCCCACTTAATGAATTGCATATTTGACTTAAGCAAGACTAGTTTTTTAAAACTACAAATTTATTTAGTAAATGCTTTCAAGCATTTTTTCTGTGAAGATCACACATATTTTCTTTGTCTATTCATTACAAAGGGAAAATGCATGTATTTCAATTAAAGCAAAAGAGATTAAGATCAGATTTCCTTTTTCACTTTTTAAATCAAATATTATTTTAATCTAAAATTAATACATATTATTAGCAAAATCCTGTAACATTACAAAAGCATAAAAAGCACAACACAGCAGCCATGTTGTCTTTTAATCCTCCTCACCTAATTTTAAAAATCAATATTCATAGTGAATAGTCTTCCCAACACTGTGCTGTGTTTTGTTTGTTTTTACTTGATTATAATATGTTATGAACATTATGACAGATGATATTGGGTTCGTCTATATTTGGCTCCTTCCTAAGGTGTGAGCAGAAATATGTATAATTTCCAAGCAAAAGCTTTGAAAGCCAGCTTAAACTTTTGTCATGTCTCTCTTTTTCTTCTTCCATGAGGTCAAAAAATTCAGATACAAGATGTTTCATTAGACTGAGTTCTAGAGTTAAGATGATGTAGAGAAAATAATGTAGAACTGATTCATGATGGATATGTGAAGTGAACAAGAAAGAAACCTTGAGATTTGAGAAGCATTTGTTACTGTAGCATAAATCTTGCCTATCTTGACTGATAGAGATATATTTACATATTAACACATATAATTATGTTTTTTAAGCAGCTAAATGGTATTACATTGTATAGATCAACAATATTTTATTTTATTAAAAAAATTTTTTTGTTCTTCAATTATAGTTGTCCCCATTTCCCCCCATTGCTCTCCCCTGCCCTGCCCACCCCTCTCTCCCACATTTGAGCTTCCTCTGCCAACAATATTTTATTTAATTTTCTGTATAGTTGTACTAGCAGTTGTTGAGAGAGGGTGTATTGATGTCTCCAACAAAAATTGTGGATTTATCTGTTTCTACTTTAGTTTCTATCCATTTTTTGCTTCATATATTTTGCAACACTGTTGTTTGGTGCATATGTGTTTAGGATTGCTAGGTCTTCTTTGGCGGACTGCCCTTTTTGTCATTGTGTGATGTCTTTTTCTGTTTCTGGTAAATTTTTTTGCTCAGAAGACTACTTTAGCAAATATTAACATAGAAACTCTTGCTTTCTTTTTTATTAATGTTTGCATAATATATATTTTCTGTGGTATTTTACTGGAGCACTTATTGTTTCAAAGCTTTATTTTTTACTAGGCTGCCCCTTTTCTGGTTCTTTGGTTAGAGAGAGCAGGCTTCAAATGCAATGGGACCTCTCTTGTCTGTATCTGGGAAGCCACGCAGTGACATGATCTGACTTAGGTCTTAAAAGGGTGACCTTGGGTCTGGTGTTGAGAGTGGACACTAGTCAAGACAAGGGCAGAAGATAGAAGAGTGATCAGACTGTCATCATAATCCAGGTGACAGATGACTTGGCCTAGCTTTGAGTGATAGTTGTGGAGGTGAACAGATTTTAGATATAATTTTTTTTGCCCAGTTTTCTTGAGGCTATAATTTGAAGTTAGAGCTGTCAGGGTTTACTGATGAATTGCATGTGTGGTATGAAAGAAAGAGTAGTCAAGTCTTCCTTGAAGATTTTGGTGTCAAGCTGCAGGATGAACAGATTTGCTGCTTAACGTGGGAAAAGCAGATTACAGCATCTTAAATTTGAGAACTTTACTGAATATCACGGTGAAGATAATAGTCATTTCAGATTTTGAAGACAATCCATGATTTGGAGCCTGAGCAACTAGAGTTGCCACTTACTGGTTTTATGAATTTATTATTTTCCACCTGCAGTGTGTAAGAGCTGCTATTTTAATCACTTCAACACTTCAACACTTGATGTTATCAGACTCATTTTTGCCAGTCTGGTGGGTTTGAAGTGGTCTCATTATCATATTAATTTGCATTATCCTGATTTCCAGTGATATTAAACATTTTTTATTATGGTTTGTGGCCATGTGTGTTCCCTCTTTTATAGAATGCCTATTTATCTTTTCTATTTTATTTATTCATTTATAGGGACTCTTTATAAACTCTCAATATAACTTTATTTACTCAACCATTCTGCCTTAAATAATAACAACATTATTTCCAGAACTCTCTATAACTACTTTTTCAATCTGTCTTTCCCCTTCCACCTCTTAATTTTTTTGTATCCTCGTTTTTGTTTTAGTATATTATAGGATTATTACTTTTAATTGTAGCACTTTTCTTTCAAGATTTGTAACATATACATTTTGTATTATCATAATAATAATTTTTTTGGTTTCACTTGCAGTCTTTTTATATTTACCTTGAATCATCATTTAGTCAACTGTATCATCATATATAATTATTTTGGTGAAAGGTGATATATTTCCCAAATCTTTACATATTTGAGTGTCTTTCTGCTGCTCTTTAATGTGGATCACTACATGATTGTGTGTGATCTTTAAGTCACTGCCTTTTTTCCTTCAAGTTTCTTCTCATATCAGTTAATGCTGAGTAGAGTTCTGAAGCCAGTAATATTTTTCCTTTGGGACTGAACTCAGCAAACTTTTTCTGCAAAGGTCCAGATAGAAAATATTTTAGGCTTTGCAGGCCCCATGGTGTCTGTTGCAATCACTTATCTCTGCTATTACAGTGCTAAAGCAGTCATAGACATGTAAACAAATGAGCATGACTACATTCCCATAAAACTTTGTTTACAAAAATGGGCAGCAGACTGGATTCAGTCTGTGTGCCAGTTTGCTGACCCTTGCTTTAGGTGATTCACTTTGATTTGTTTGTAGGATTCCATTCTTTATACCCAAAGTTTAATAACTTCCCCTAAGTAATTATTCTCTTTTAATGACTTCCTGAAACATGGTAAGTCCTTTTAATCTTTGGAATTGTAAAAAGTTTATACATGTCAGTTAAGACAAAGGTTGAGCTCCTATACAAAATGATCTTGAAAATACCAAGGTCCTAATACAAAGTGGGGCAAAAGCAGGTTTACATTTGTGATTACCCAAAACACAGGGTTAATAAAACTATGGTGATAATGATAACCTGAATGTCTTTTTCCATATGAATAACTATAAACGTACTTTGTCCCACCTTGTATATAGAAGTGGCAATATAGAAAGTTATGTTTTTTTCAGGAAACAAGCCGGAAGTAGGCAGTTCAGGCCTCTGTAGTGTGTTTGACGTCTTGCACACGCAACTTCTGTCTCCGAGTGATAGGTGGGTGCTCCACTTCTCACTGTTTCCGGAAGGGTCCCAGGCAAAATATAGGACATCCAGTTCAGTTGGAATTTCAGACAAACAATGAATACTTTTTCTCTATAAATGTGTCTCATGCAATAATTGAAATACACTAAAATTTTGTTTATCAGAAATCCAAATTGAACTGGACATTCTATATTTTTATTTGTTAAAATGTAGCAATGCTTATGTCCACCCACTGGAAAAAGGGGAGAGGAAAGAGACAAAGAAAGCACAAGTTTTGATCCTTTTAAAGGTAATCCTCCAGAGGGTCAAACACTCATTTCTGCCCACATTTTATTGCCTAGAATTTAGTCATATGGCCACACCTAGTTAGAAGGTAGACTGAAAAATAAAGTCCAACTTGTTAACCGTGTTTCAGCTAAAATGCTAACCTTGTGGAAGAGGAGAGAATGGATGTAGGGGAGGACATTTAGTAGTCTGCCACCTTATATCTTTGAATATTTTTTTAGTTTCATTAGTTCTAAACTCTTTGTTAGAAATATCAATTTCTCTAAATTTGATTTCTATTGGTCCTCCTTATTTTTCATCTCTTGTCTAATAACTTTGTCATTTTCATTTATATTTGATGTGTGCTTTCAAAAAGCCTGTCATCCATCCTACTAGATATTTTCCATTTTTTTAAAGATTTTATTTATTTATTTTTAGAGAGAGGAAAGGGGAGGGAGAAAGAGCAATGTATGGTTGCCTCTCACATGGCCCTCACTGGGGACCGGGCCTGCAAGCCAGGCATGTGCCCCGACTGGGAATCGAACCGGGACCTTTTGGTTCCCAGCCCGTGCTCAATCCACTGAGCTACACCAGCCGGGTGATATTTTCCATTTTTTGCCAGTTATTTTTTCTCATTCTTTCTTATTTCTAATTTATTTATTATTTCCGCAATGGTGTGATTTTTTCCCCTCTCAATATCTTTCCTTAACTCCTCTAACCACTTTTTTATTTTTTTATTCTCTTGTCATTTCACTTTTCTCTCTATTCTTGTTTACTGGGATTAGTTTCTTCTATAACAATTTCTTTCTTTCTCTTTGGAATATGCTCTTATTTCATTATCCTCTTTCCCCCCACAATTTAAAATATTTACAACAGTTTTTAAAATTCTCTTCCTATTCATCTGTGATTCTGATTTCCTATTAATAGAAAAACAGAGTGAATATGTTTTCTTTGAGTGCCTTGGGCTTCCCATTGAAGTTAGCCAATGAGGAGCCACAACAGGAGGCTGGAGGAAAGCAAGAGAATGGGTTCATAAATTGTGGTATGAAATTGGGCACTTTTATTGTTTCAATGTCTATTTTTTCTTTTTTATGTTGCAATTTTTAAAAATTAAACTATAATTGAAAAGGTATTTGAGGAAAATGTTATGCAAGCCTACAACTATCCTACGTAAGCCCAGATGTGAATTGCCACATATTTTTCTGCAGTCCTTTCCTATCTGAAGGAAGAACCCTTGGTTAGTTGACTTTGGATTAGTAGAGAATGCAAGCAATTATAGAAAGAGAGGAATGGAATCTGCTATGCTAGAGAGTATTAAAGGGTACCCAGAGCTTCCATAACTCAGAGAACTGAGGTCAATAGATATCTCTTCTACTTCTGCTACTATGATGATAAAAGGGAAAGCTAGTATATTTTCTTCATTATGATTCAAAATATTTGGTTGCTCTGATTAGGCCTATAATATCAAAAATCAATTGCGAGCACTGTTCTTAGGTAGTATGATTGGAATTTAGCATTCTATTCTAAGACGATAAAAACATATTTCAGTTCTCCAGTTGTAATATGGGTTTCTATCCAGATTGTACAGTGTTTTCACAGGATGTTCCAACTTGTATGTAATAGGGTGGGTGGAAACATTTTAGAAATTGGTCCCATATTTTTAAGGAAAATTGGCATGCTTATAAATGAAAGTCACGATTCTTAGGATAAAAAATTTTAAAACATTTTTATTCTTATTTTTCTTAAATTGTAGAAATAAACTCTTAATGATGCAGATGAAGGTGACCACCATACCACTCAATTTTAATTCTGGAGGTGTTGGTGCTAAAAAATAATTCAATTTCAGAAGAAAATGTTTAATACATAATTATGGATAAACCATGGACTGAACTTCTGTAACTACTTTCCAAATGCAACTGATATTAATTTTTGGCATGGTACTGTTGCCACAAAACATCTCAGCCACTAGAGGTGAAGTTAGGTAAAGAGATAAAAGGTGGCATTTCTGGACGTTGACACCCATACCATGTGTTCTCTTTGTGGACACCTCTTAAAATTGACACTGTCCATTTTGGGCATGTGCACACAGACAAGTATGCATATCTTCCTGCAACCTGGAGACCTGTTGGTCAGCCAGGAATTTCTTGAGTGTAAATATTTATCAATCATAGTGTCACATCATTAATTTCTTACATAATTTTATCATTATTTCTACATGAAAAAGCTGTGATGGTTATTATGGGGGCTTGAAAAGAAGTAACAGCCTTAGGAACCTGTCCTAGAGAAGTTTATATTCTAGATAGGAAAGGACATAATATTCCATTAAAAATGAAGTATAATTGTTAATGATCATGTAAATCATTAATAGCAAAAAAAAAAAAAAAAAAAAAAAAAAAAAAAAAAAAAAAAAAAAAAAAAAAAAAAAAAAAAAAAAAAAAAAAAAAAAAAAAA